>JAJOOE010002719.1:0-21085 GCA_036250405.1 Solanum raphanifolium | reverse complement strand
TTATAATAAAGCTTAAATCAAAATCAAATTAATACTAATGCAAAAAGAAAATCAATTCAACACTAAGAATGACAATAATATTGAATATTTGTTCTTTAGTTTTACATAGGTTTAGGCAATTAAAATACATAATCTAAATTTAATTTTCGTTAATATTTAGTCATGTAACTAATACTTATTAAACTTATTTTAGCATGATTTAGTACTCTTAAATTATGATCATTTTCATTATGACTTCATAATTTGCAATATTTATTTATGCGATTTCATTATTATTTTTTGGGAAAAGGGTCAAAAATGCCCTTCGTTTATACTTTGGTTCATTTATGCCCTTAATATTAGAGAAATGGACCAAAAATGCCCTTAATGAAACGGAAGTAACAGAAAAGTAACGGAAGATTCTTAAACAATTTAATTAGTCTTAATTCTTCTACCCTCCTCTCTCTCTATCTGAACTCAACTCCATTTCCTCACAAGATGTATTTCTTCCTCTTTCATAACCCTAGTCCCCTCTTTTAGATTTCTCAAATATACTTAATACTTAATTGGGTGTGACTTTGCCGTACTTATTCAATAAGAAGTTTAGTGTTAATACCGATAATTTTGCCTTGTTCATTAGCTACAAAATGAAGGAAAAAAGAAGAGATTGAAGATGATGGCTAGAAAGGGACAAGGAATTCCAGATAATGATGTTAACTTTTGCAGACTAGAATGGTACATAATGTTTTGCTTGAATGCACTTGGAATATTACCTTATAAAATGTTTTGGTGGTTCTTTTTCAAATTCACATTTGTCTTGGTGATAGTTGACCACTAAAATATGGATGTGAACTTGTTAGTGTTTGATAGTTTTTGGTGTTGATGTGTAGTGAATCTGCATTTTTTTGGTGTAATGGTTTAAAGTGAATACTTGTTCCTATATTTAGATTAATGGTTTAACATCTGGTCTTGTTCATATCTGCCTCTTTTTGGAGTTGGGTTCAAATAAAGAGATAAAGAGAAGGGGTAGAAAAATTAAGACTAATTAAATTGTTTAAGAATTATTTGTTACTTCCGTTTCATTAAGGGCATTTTTGACCCATAACATTAAAGGCATAAATGAATCAAAGTATAAACGAAGGGCATTTTTGATCTTTTCACATAGTACAAGGGCAATTTTTACCCTTTTCCCTTATTTTTTTGTTAGATATTTTAGTGTCATTAATCATATCATATTTGTGTTATTTTTTTAAGAAACACCTTAAATAGTTGTATTTTGGCAGGACTAAAGAAATATTTGAAGTACAAGTAAATTATATGTTTGTATGAATACTTTACCGGAAAACCCGAAAAAACCCGAAAATCCGAAAAACTCGAAAAAATCCGAAAAAATCTTTAAAAACCCGAATTTTATTGGTTTGATTTATAAATTCAAAAACTCGACACAAATGGTTTGGTTTGATATTTGAAAAATCCAAACCAACCCGGCCATGTAATAGATAATCGTTATTTTCTTTTGTATTTTTTCTGTTTTATTTTATGTGATAAATTTTCATAAAAGAATAACACATTTGAATATTTAAAAATAATTCAAGTTTAAACATTCAATGTTATTTGTAATATAGAGATATGTTTCAAATTGTCGAAGTAGATTGTCTATGTATCATCTCACCAGTTAGAATCATGCATGAAGTTGGAGTCACACTCGAATGAAGTTGGTTGGTGATTTTGGACGTATTTATATACTCAATATCATATTATTTTTTATATTTTAATGAAGTTACGAAAATAAATTGACGTATATTCATGAATTTTGAATATAATTATTGTGATGAGCTAATATATGATATTAGACTTGTTTCGGGTAAAAACACATCAAGATTCGATCCGAAAATGTAAAAGAACCTAAAGGAAAGTGTCCTGAACGGAAATGAAAGTTAAGGCATTGCAGGAAGGGGAGTCCGGGGCAAGGGTCAAGCACTTTGTGTTGGACCCACGCCGCACCTGTGAGCAAAAAACATCTTTTAACTATCCCAAAATTTATAATAAACATTCTTCTATTAAGTTTTATTAAAAAACCAATAAATGATTAAATACATGTGTCAAGCACATGACTTTCCTCCAAATATTCATATCCAGTCTAAGTTTAGATTATACTTCAGAAATGATTTCAGTACAAAACTCGATTGTTGAAGGTGGGAGGTTGTTATTTGTGAAGACGATTTACTTTACTATTTCACTGGTCATTGCTTTTGCACGAACAACTTATTATGATATTTAAACACATTCTAAGAAAAGGGAAAAAAGAAATTTGAATACTGAATCGTGGCTTATTCTTATAAAATTATATTATTATATGTATAGGAAGATAGTTGAAATATCAACACTTTGTTTCCACTACTTAATCAATTACAACTTCCTTTCTCAATAAAACAATAAATAAAGAGTTGACAGTTATGTAAATGAAGGACCAGCTATAGGTTAGGCAATTATAATCGTAAATAAATAACGAAGGAACAAAATATAACTTTCTATCAATATTCCAAATCTCACTTCAAAATTCAAATCATAAGAGATGTATAAAATGATCACATCATTCCAGCTGTTCAATCTAATCATCAGCAACAAAAGTATCAAGACCTCAAAAGTTAATAAATAAAGAATTTTAAGTTATATATGATATTAAGAAAATTATAAGAAGTGTTTTGAACTCTTGAGGCTGGTTAAAAATATTGTCCTTGAGGATATTTTAATTGGTACAGATGTATTTCTCAAGATTCAACACTCTTTTAATATAAAATTAGGAGCACAAACTATAACTCCACAACAGGAAGGGTATATGAATAATGATTATTCAAATTTCAACCTCCAGCTATTATGGCGAGTTGCAATAATAATGGTATGTTCGATTTGAAAGAAAATTGTCTTTCTATAAAATATTTTCTTGAAAAACAAATAAATTTCTTAATTTTTTATTGTTTGGTAAGTAGGAAAAAAATTATCTGAAAATATATTTATATGTAATCTAGTGAAACAGATCGGACGGGGCTGGGGTGTTGGGAGAGTAGGAAGAGACAATAAATATAAATCATTACTTATGTAACTTGTTTTTCTTATATTCATAAAAGAAGTCATTTTCTCATTCTTAACAAATGTATTTTACTAAAGAAAACATTTGACCAACCATGAAAAAACTGAAAAATAAGTATCCCACAGTTCTCTTTCGATTCAATGCCCACTCCTGAGTGCTCCTTATAGGTTTTAGGAAAAAGGCTCAAATATGCCATCAAACTTTCAGAAAAGGCTCATTTATGTCATCCGTTAAAAGTTTGGCTCATCTATGCCATTACCATTTAAGAAAAGGCCTATTCATGCCATTATTTTTTAACAGTGATTTTGCAAAATCATTTTTTACACGTGGCCAATTCTAATTCGGCCACGTCATTATTATTTTTTATAAAAAAAATCAAAATTCTAAACAAAAATTGAATTAAAATAATCCACCCAAGTAAAGACTCACCCAAATTTTAAAAAGTCCCTATAACCCATCAGTAACCCAATCCTTTCATTCTTTTTTAATCTAAAAACCCTAACTAAGAAAAGAAGTTTTTTCACTTCTCTAAGGACGGCAAACTCTTCTCCTTCTCCGACGAATTTTGCACTCTTAAATGTGATCAGGCATTTCAGTTCGTTTTATTAAGGGTCCTGCTATTCTAAAGCACTCTTTGTAATACTTTTTTCAGATATAAATCCATGCTAATACTCAAAATCAGAAAACTGTGATTGCTTTACTGGGTTTGAAGTCCACTGAGAAAAAGAATAAAAGCCACGGCTTATGCAATCATTTTTGGTAATAAAATTAGATATTTGGTGCTACCCTGTAAAAAGAATATATATAAATCCAGGCATAAAGTGAAAAGAATTCCTGTTTACTTCATACCATTTCCTTGGGTGCTTTTTAGATTGAAAAATTGAATTAAAGAATTGGGCTACAGATGGGTTATAGGGATTTTTTAAAATTTGGGTCGATCTTTACTTGGGAGGGTTATTTTAATTCAATTTTTGTTCAGAATTTTGATTTTTTTTTATAAAAAAAATAATGATGTGACCGAATTATAATTGACCACGTGTAAAAAATGGTTTTGCAAAACCACTGTTAAAAAATAATGGCATGAATGAGTCTTTTCTTAAATGATAATGGCATAGATGAGCCAAAATTTTAACGGATGGTATAAATGAGCTTTTTCTAAAAGTTCGATAGCATATTTGAGCCTTTTCCCTAGATTTTATTTACTCTTAAGGATGTGTTTAGTACGGATGACAATATTTTCTAAAATATTTTTTAATTTTTTCATATTTTGACTGATCAAAATATTTTGAAAAATATTTTTCATTAAAAAAGAACAACAAACCAATACAATCTCATAGGTGAGCTCTAGAAGGAAAACGATTTCCCTGATCATGAAAATACAAAGAAAACGATCTTGTTATGCCAGTTTATGTTCCCTCCACGCTTAATTCTCAGCGCCTTCTTGAGAAAGCCTCGTCCTTTTCTCCTAGGGAACTCTGTCCCAGGGTTGTTAAAAATCAAATCGAAACCGAAAATTCGAATCGAAAAAAGTTATTGATTTAACGGTTTTGATTTTTTTTGTTATCAGATTATCGGTTTTTAACGGTTTGAATTTTTTTCTTAACGGCTAACCGATAACCCGATAGTAAATTAAATAATTATATTTATACCATTTTGTATATAAAATCTTTGACTTAGAGTTTGATTTCCTACTTTTATTTTTTGTTGTCTCAAACTCTTGGTTATTCTATAATATAAAAGTGTTTGCTTTTGAGCAAGATGTAACTTATGAACTCTTATGCATGGTTCATATGGTTTGTCACCTCGTTTCTAAGTAAGTTTTAATGATTTTTTTTTGTTTCAAATCTTAACGGTTAAACCGATAACGATCAATAATCGATAAGTCAATAACTTAATGGTTCTATAACGGTTTAGCATCTCTACAAACCGATAACCAATAAGTCAAACCGATAAACTTCAAAACCGAACCGACCGATACGCAGAAATGAAACTTGTGTTGTGTGCTATTCCCTAAAAACTTTCTTCTGATTTTGTCTATTTGCTTGAGAACCTTACCTGGGATTGGAAACAAGTAGGAATGCTATCCAACACACTATTGATCAGAGTTACCCTCTCTCCCAACGAAGCGTATTGTGACTGTCATGTGACCAACCTTTTTCCTAACTTCTCTATTACTCATTGCTGTGCTTTTATATTTAGCTCTTAAAAGTAGTGGGAAGAGTGCCTATGTTGCATCCAAGTATCTCTGTCAAATCCTGTATGATGTCCACTGTATTAACTAGACAATTGACTGCTTTTCTCATCATGCTACAAAAAGCTTCCACTACAGAAATAAAAAGAGAAGAACCATAGGGTCACCTTGTCTCAACCCTCTTCGAGGTGGAAAGGATCCCACAGCTTCAGCATTCACCAAAATGGAATACGACACAAAACTTAACCTGTCTAAGCCATTTTCTTTACAACCCATTTGCCGCAAGATGCTGAATAGAAATTACCAACAATCATTATACCTTCACGTAGAATCTCTAGATTGATCTCCTTATTTTATTCTCTAGTTCAGTACTTCATTTGCAATATGAGAAGCGTCTAAAATTTTCCGTCTTCTTAAGAAAGCATTTTCGCTTGCAAAAAACCAAATTTTCCAAAACCTTTTCTGCCGGCAGCTTAGATATAATTTTATACACACTCTCTATTAGATTAATGGGCCAAATTAAAAATCTTCGGCACCCTTCTTCTTAGGTACTACAACGATAAAGAAGGCACTACAAGCTCTTGCAAAGCTACAGGTCTGCTAGAAGAATTCTGCTAGACTTAACATCATAGGCTAAGCTGCCTGTAATCAACATTCTAATTCAGGTCTCGAGTTTTGCTAATATCTCCTCTTTTTTTTTTTTCCTCTTATCTAACATTCTAAAATCCTCCTTGTTCCATTCTTATTTCTCCTCTTAACCATTTTACCGTCTCCATAAGTACCTGATAAGGACTGCCAGTAACATCATAGTTCTCCCATCACTCCTTTAATTTCTCCATGAAACCTGACACCAGATTTCTCAAAATTGAAGTAAGAAGTGGTCTTTCTTTACCCATTCTAGCATCACTGGTTTAATTTGAGAGCATTTTTGACATTATAGATTGTTTGATATCTTTTATAGGTCTCATCTCATTCAATTGATATCGAGAACCTATCAATCTTTGATGCTTGTAACCATATTTCTTCTATTATATTCATTTCAGGCCATGTTACACAGTAAAAATGAAAAAGACCAAGTTTTTTCTTTTTTTTTTTGGTCAAAAGGTTAGATTTTATTCAACTAAATTACAGACATGTACCGCTAGTTCTTTTGGACTCAAGGACCAGTCCCAGAATTCAGACCACTACTACTGCTTTCATCTATACAAAACGACTATAACTATTATATTAACTACACCTTCATAGGTATCCTCTCATGATCTCTAGTATGTGTTTCCATCTCCTCTGCTTTTGGCCAGCTATATGTAGTTCTATCGGAATCTCTTTCAAAACTACAATTGGTGCTCTACATTTCTGTTGAAACCTGCAATTGTTTCTCTGCATCCAAGTATGGTAGACAACGGCAACATAAAGGAATCCTAGGATAGTGTTTTTGGGCCATCTGTTGCTAACAACTTTCGACACGTGACCTCTTCTTCCCATGAGTGGTCCAGTCTTCTTATCCCTATCCAATTCAATAGTCTACACCATATCTGAGTGGCAAAGGTGCAATCAAACATCATGTGCGATAGGGTTTTAATAGGCTGGGTATTGCACAGGAACTTGAATACCCCATGTTGTTAATCTGTCAACTGTTAATTTCTTTTGTAGCACTAGCCATAAAATGAACTGATGTTTTGGGGTTTGCCATAGTAAGTTCCTTCCAGGTGACTTTAGGCAGTTGTGGGAGAAATGACTTATAGGCTTTCTTGATGTCGAACCCACTTTTATCAACGAAACTATCAAGAGCAGTATGGTAGGGGTTCTCGTAGCCAACCAAGATCCTGGATCCAGTATTTTCCTAACCACCCAACTCGCTTGCTTAGGTGTAGGAACATTGTCTATAGAGTATCATTTCTTATATAGAATGTATGGACCCATTGAATCCATAACTTTTCTTTCTTCTTTGCTATAGTCCATAATAATTTGAGTATTATAGCTTTGTTCCAGTGTGAAAAGTTAAATATATTGAGCCCCCCCACCCCGTGGACTTGGGTAGACATAATGTATCCCATGCCACGAGAGCTCTCCTAGTGTATTCTACATTCCATGTCCATAGGAAGTTTCTGCAAATCCCACTCACTAAGTTAATAATCTTCTTTGGCGGGAGGGCTACCTAGGCTTGATAGGTTTGCATTTTGAATAGCACACTTTTTATCCATTGAACTCTGCGACTATAGGATAACAATATGGAGATCCAACATCTCACTCAAGCAGCTATTTTCTCAACAAGCGGCATACACACATTCACGTTTAGCTTCTTGGCAGCTAAGGGTACGCCCAAATACTTGAAAGGCATCGTGCCTAAGGAAAACTGCAAGTTATTTGCCATTTGTTCCTTGAATTCATGTGTCACTCCGGTAAATTAGAAATAGCCTTTTTCCATATTGGATAACTCATTTTTATCGGTTTAAAATATAGGTAGAGTCAAATAATTTATCCACTTTTATTTAGTTCATTTTCGATCGGCTCATATTCGGCTTGACCTGTTCGTTTGTCACTCCTACTTATACTATTCCTACTTGTACTATTCACACTTACCGGAAGTGACTTGTTTGTTTCCATTGCTAAACAAAATGGAAAAAAGCTACAGGCCACCAACCTTATTCCTCGCACCGCCCAATACCACCATAGTCTCCCCCATTAACGAGGTCTTGCAGATTCTAGACTTATATTTCACCCAGAAATGGCCATCCACAACTTCCAGGAGGATAATTCACTCTCTTATTCCTTCTCATCACCAAGAAAATTGTCATGACTAGTAACTCCCACTCTGTTTTCTCTTATTGATTTGGGGTCGCCAAGAATTTACTTCAAAAAGAAGTAAACTTATCATTCTGAGTACCCCCACCGCAGTAAATTAGATAACCTCACTGCAGCAGGGCAGATTAACACCGCCGCAGCAACAACAACAAAAAAAAACAGAGAATAAAAGAGACATAGACGGAGACAGAGCCCGCAGCCCACATGTAAGGTTTCAGCAGCCTTCACTGGCCTCTTTTCTTTCTTTCAGTGAACAGACCCTCTTTTACCCATTAAAGTACCCACACTTTAAATGGATAATATGAGTTGACTCATATTTGATCCATTTTAAAAAATATCAGATATCCAACCCATCCAAAATGAATAAAAATGAATGGATAACCACATTTGCTAACCCATTTTGTCAGCCCTTTTCAGAACGATAAACAAATATTGTGCTTTCAAAAATGAAAGAATTTACAAGCAACTGGACAGCGCACTTAATACAACAGCCCAAGAAACTGCAGTCAATGCGAACATCTTTTCACCTTATAATTGCTAAATTGAGAAAATGCAGATCAACTCTATTTCCCATCAACTCAAAGAAACTAAAATGTGTCATGTCTGTCAGTTGTATGCTATTCTCATAAATGTACAATGAACCAATTTACATTTCACATGAAGAAGCTTATCAAGTAGGTCCTATGGTTCGAATTGCCAAACTCCACTACATACATAAAGATAGCAATTCATTGATTTTAAAACTTAGATAAATGGACTATAGAAGGCACTGAAGCAACAAAAAAAAAATGATCGCAAAACTTATCGAGGTTGAGAGAGATCCAACACAAGTAAAACTTCTAGCTGTAGCAACTAATGAGCTAACTGTAACTGAAAGCTTGGTAATATCTACTTTCTATTCTTCGTAAGCACTCTTTCCTCAGAGGTGAATCTGCAAATATGGCTCTGATGAAGTCTTCAACCTGAAAAACCAGATAGCAAATAAATATGGCATGATAATTCAAGCCCAAGAAAAACAGATTTCATCAAGGTAAAACATTCCAATGGAAAATAAATGGTTGTCGACTCTGGTTGCCAGTAACCAGAAACCTATAATGCTTCAGACGAGACACTATTTTAAGTCAGTTCGGTAATAAATTACAGACTGCACTACTAAAAAAAAATCTTCTTTTTAGGATGTTCCTTTATAGATCCTCATTCTATACGTGAAACACAGCACATTCCAACCCAACCAATTATGAGATCCTGGTACTAGCTTAATTGATGTTTGATTTTTCTTTATACATACCTCTGATTGCTTAAAACCATGGTTGATAAGTTCATCAGTCTCCCAAGCTGCAGCAATAGATTTCAATGGCATATCCAGGAGATCTATTGACAATGACCAGCAGAAAGAAAAAAAAAATTAAGGTTGAGAGTCACTTCATTCTGGAATAAGCACTTCCTACAATAAGAATACCTGCTAGCTTGTGTAATTTCCGAAGCGATGGTATAAGATCATCAAGAGTTTGTGCAGGAGATTCCTGCAACTTTCCTGTCTGGTTAATAGCCAATACAGAGTCCAACAAAGAAGACAGATTCTCGAATAGCAGATGAATCAGCCTTTGAAGCTGTGAACAAACAAATCAGCCTATAAGGTCAAGGAACTGTATGAAACTATGTGCTACTTCAATTCGATATGGTAAATCATTCTTCTTCACACAATTCGATGGCTTCATACATGCAAAGTCTGAAGCTGTCTGGTCAAGTAACAGAAAAAGGTTTTGGTCCTCACCTGCAATGTTTCTTCTGCAGCAATATCATCTAGGAGGAGGATATCATTTGTTATTCTTGAAAAGACTTCCTCCAGGACCATGCTCATACTTCTCTTGTATGCAGAAGGTAGGAGTAAACGGTGCCATATAATATATACTTTCTCAAGTATGAAAATCACCTGCAGAGAAATGCTTAGGTCCTATTGTAAGGATTGAATGTTTGTAGGAAAAAACATTTCCAGTAGGGAAGCACAAATCCCTAAATTGTACCTGGTCAATGCTTAACTTAGCAGATTCATATTGCTTCATTTGGTGAGTATTTTGAAATCCATTGGCTCCATCAATAGCCTAGGATCACATGATTGCCAGCAAATATAATCATTGACATGTAAACCTGCAAGAAACTAAAATGGGCTTGTGCAAGCTCTGGGGGGAAAGTTACCTGTTTTAGGTTATAAATGACAAGTTTAATTTGTCTTTGTAAAACTTCTTCCGCAAGCATCTGGAATCTTGGAGCCAAATCAGCAAATACAACAAGTTCCTTCATTGAAGCTGGAAAGTCTGAGCGGTACTGAAACAATTAACCGTCAGCTTTAACCAATAATGTAAAGGAAGTGCAGATGGAATCACAAGTGGGAAAATGCAAGTAGTACAATCAAGAAATACATGGAAGCTTGAGATCTAATGCCTAGCAATTTTCTTCAGTAACTATGTTGTTGCTCATGTCATACTCAAGATCATACATGGTGCAAAAGTTAATTAGCATTTAAAAATCCATGGTTGGTGTGTATATATATCTATTCAATTAGTATTCAAAAGAAAAGGCTTAGGTACTATAACTCAGCTGCGCTTAATATGGTAAAACTTGGGCAACTTCACTTCTTAATTATGTCATAGTATTCGGATATATACATCGAGAATAATGAATACAAAGAACGTTTGGCATAGATCTATGCCACTACTATTGTATCACACTGCACATTTGTATCATATAAGTGGAAGCAGAGGTGAAGCCAAGATTTGAGCTTTATGGGTTATGTTTTTTTTTTAATAACCTTGGTGTTTAGGTCAGCTTGCGCCTTGCGTGCACCTCGACTAATTCCATGGGATACTTGTCACCTCCCATCAGCGGCAACAAGTACCAAGTAACTCTGTCCACCAAGGCTAGGACCAATAGAAAGAAATCACCTAGTGTTTTGTCTCTTTCAGATTTGAACCTGAGACCTCATGGTTATCAACCCACTTCATTGACCACTAGGTCACATTCTTGTGTTTGTGTTTGGACAAACCCGTATGTAAGCCTCTAGTTCCGATCCTAGTTTTTGAAGGACCAAATACTCCCCTGGGATTCTCTTTATCTTCTAAAATTTGGTCCTCTGGTACTCTCAAGAACTTGTGAAGAGGCCAAAATGGCTGGGTTAAGAATAAAAGATTGTGCTGGAAGACACACCATAACCTTGGAAAATCATGCAAATATACTTTATTGTTTTATTGCTCCTATACAAAATTTAAATTTAATCTTCTCGTGTTTGGTCTGCCCCAAAATTTACTTTTAGTTTCTTAAAATGAAAGTTTTACCATATAATACTACACGAAAAGTCAGACAATGCACCCTAACAAAATCCAGCTTTTTAAATTCTATTTTTTTTTTAAATTGAAATTTAAAAGATGAGTGGTTGCCCCTAATTCCCCTGGTTAATTCTCCTAATAATTACATTAATTTTCTGATGGGTACAGAATGTTTTCTCAGGGTTCTGTCCATACTATTCTTCCACCAATGAAGAATAGGAGAAGTGGGCGTCTTTCTGGTTCATATGATAGTAAAACTAATACTCTAGAAAGTGAAGCATTTGAGGCACAGAACAAAGCTTGATAAAGCAAGGTATGAGGAGTATCGATGAAGAGCTTCAAGGACTCCATGATAATCTGCAAAGCGCTAAGGTATTTGTTATTTTTAGACTTAGTTAAGTGCAGTCTCAACCAGAGTAGCTGTTACTCCCTTTCTAAGGTTGTTGCAGGTTTCACTTTGGTTTTACTTCGTCAGATGTAAAAGTGGTTTCGCTTTCTTTGTTTCTTTCTTCATCTCACTTTTGTGAAGGGATATCATCTCAGTGTTATCCTTGCTTTCTGATCATCATGTGTATTTCATTACTTTATTGTGTATGAATACTCGATACACACAATCCTTGACACCATTCTAGATAATGATTAGTCTATCTATCAATTGCATCATACTTCTGTTGTTTATAGGATTAACTTCTCTCTTTGATTTCATTAGTTGTTCGTTTGCATGCTTTATTTATATCTTTAGATTGTCTGGACAATGCCTCTTTATCTAGTTGTTTGAAAACATCTGTGTCCACATATATGGGAAAATGTGATTTTACTACCTAGAAACAAAGAAACGGTATGTATTAATTGCTATGTTTTCTTCATTGTTGTTCATCTTCTTTTACTTGGGTTTGATGCACTTGAACCAAGGGATTTCTGGAAACAGCCTCTCTACCTCCACAAGGTAGTGGTAAGGTCTGCGTACACTCTACCCTCCCCGGACCCCACTTAGTGAAATTTCACTGGGTAAGTTGTTGTTTAATCACATCAAATCAAAATGGATATCTATTTGGGATCGCCAGAGCAATTTTTGCTTGCAGTACAACATGCGAAGGCAGAGAAAATCGAAGTAACTAAAACAGAAATGAAGAAAAAATTTCATCCATGCTTACCTCAAATGCAAGTCCAAGTATCTCCTGAGATAGATAGTGGCAATCGTTGTGAATAAGAACAGCAGAATGGTTGATGGAATCAAGCTGTCTTTCGAACTATTCAAGTCAAACATGGAGGAAAACCAGAAAAGGAAGAAAAGAATAGGCATTAATGACAAATTATGAGCATGAAAAAGCTACAAAAGACTGACACCAAACTGCCCTTGCCCTGAAGAATCAAGAGGGTTATGACAAGAAAGAAAAAGAAACTTTTTGCTGAATGCATTCGCATATGTGTCGGAGATGGAGAAAAGCTGGATAGCACAAAACAAGCATGTTCTGCATGGGTTTATGACGCAGGTCTCTTCTACACTAACCTTGACAGGTATGATAGCTTCATAAAGAAGTAGAGAATCCCTAGCAGAGTGATAGAATTCCAACCCCACTCTAGAAGATGACAAGCAAACATCCTGCATATTGAAACCATTTTCCGCAGGGTCATTAGAGGAAAGGATGTGGGAAAAAGTACGAGGTAAAGTAAACAAGCAAAAATGGTAGAAGAGCCAGAGAAACAAGACCAGTGAAATTCCTTCAACATCAGTCCTGACATGAAAATAAGAAACTGACAGTCGAAGTCGTAACTCATAAATATGCAAAAAATCTTAGCATAGTCCATTGGTTACGACAGAATCTGCAGCTTAAAAATTCACGGTGCCTCCATGCATTAAACTAAGGAATTGCACATTACAAACAATTGAAATATTTTTTTGATAAAGGTAACATTTGTAAGCTCAAAGCTGGTATCCAAAAATTTACATTATATCCTCCCTCCACACTTGTGTGTCGGGCATAAACAAAAGATAAAGAAGAAAAAAGAGAACTAAATCAGCACTCTTTTTTTCTTATGACGGTGGTATCCGGGCTAGCATGCACACCTCGACTAATTCCACCGGGTATCAGGTTCCTCCCATCAACATAGGTACCGGGCAACTCTTCCCACCAGAACAATTAAGTTGGTTTACTTTTGTTTTTGTTTTCCTTCAATTTTTAACCATCCCTGTAATTAAGGTTAATTACCCCCAATTGTTACCATTTCTATTGCACTCCCTAAAAAGTGATCATGACTTCAGTCAAACAACTTTTCTGATAAAAACATACTTCCTAAAGCAAATTCAATAAAACAGTACTAAAAAGCCTCCTAGTCAACGACATTGCTTTAGTAGCCACTGAAAAGCTTATATTAACTTAAAACACAGCAAGAATGATCAGTCTGCCTTGGCAATGGAAATGTTTATATCTCTGCAAGATAGCTGATGGTGTGCAACTGTGACAAGTTATACAGTAAAAGAAGAGGAAATTTTTCGAGGTGTCTTTTCTCTTGTTCAGCTCATACAGACAAGGTGGAAAGAAAATAGAAGAATGAACACTGTGAACTCATGCAAGTGAGCCAGTCACAAAAAACTAACGATCAAAGAGATATTAACCATGGACTTCATTGACTAAATACTGGACAATATCATCTTCTTCTTTTCCTGGATAACCAAGAAATCCCCAAGGGATAGTGGCTCATGTTCGTAACTAGGCGGAGAATAGGCCTGACCCTTATGCTTCTCCACTTGAATAACAGTCTATTGTATGTGGCAGGGTTCAAACCCGTGACATGTGCCTAACACACACATCAGGTGTTGTGCTCTTACCAATAGACGAAAGCTCTGGGGGTTGGATGATAAAATCTTTGTTATTGATGCTATTCCAAATTAACCTCTCGCTTCAAAATTTCGCCCCTCCTATATCTCTTTCAGCAATGCTGGAAAAGAAGCTAAATATAAAATGCTTTGACCTGAAAATATCTAAGTTCTATGTCAAGACACTTCTTGATACTAAGGGATGGGCATCAATACTAAGATGAGCAAAGAACGAAGTAAGCAAACCTTGGTCCTTTGAGATAGCTTAAAAGGGAAAGCAAAGGAAGACAGAGGGGGAGAGGAGAAAGTAAAACAATTTCATTGTTCACAAGTAAACAAAAATCTGTGTGATTCTTTAAGCTTCAGTGAACTGACCTTGAGTATTCCATGAACTAACTTCATTAGTTGTGACGCTGCTTCAGACACCACACATCTCTCAGATGTAAAAAGCAAATCGACAACAAGGTCAGATGAACTTTCAGCATTATCATCATCCTTAACTTTAGAGTTTCTCCTAGTGCCACCCTGCAGAAAGAGCTTAACAGACATTCAAAACCTAAGACATTGACAATTTAAAATGCAAAAGTACAACAATTAGTACTTACCTCAGGAAGGCGGAAGTCAGACTGTAAAAGTTGATTTCTTGCCTTGGCCAAAATCTCAACCTTTTTCCTCGATGCAAAATGAACCTCCACATTATCTGCAAATTTGCTCAATCTTTCATCCTTGCCATCAGAGGAAGCAATGAACATTAACTCCTTCAAACTTGCCTCAAAGTTAGATGTGCACTTTACAATTTTCTGAAAGTCTGCCAGTTTGGAAGCATCATCAGGCACTTTCTGAAACAAGAATATCAAAATTGTGAATTCAACATTATAATAGAACCTAGTCAACAATGAGAATTATGCATGCTAATCAGTTGTTTTCGTTATCAAGTGCTATCCAGAAGAATAAAAACCAGTAAATATTTGATGCTTCATTAGTATGGTAATGCACATTTTGCTAGTCATGGCAAAATTCCTAAAATATATGATATGCTAAGGAAAAGAGAATCACCCACACAAGCATGCCACTAAAATACTTGATTTGTCAAATTGGTTTTTCACTGCATTGTTGAGAATCTCTGACAAAAGACGGCCAGAAATATATGTTACATCGTATATCATAGGGTGATCTCATATGGGTGTAAGTATCTAGTAGGAGTACGTGCAGTTTTTTGCTAGTTCTTTTGTCTATTCTAATGATTCTGTGTGAAGTACCTACACCCATATCTCACCCATTCAACACAGGTACGTCAATGCAAATGAAAGGACCCAGGTAACATAGGTCACACTAACATCTTTTCATACCCATTGAAGATGAAATGGGACTGAGAACAATTTCTACTTAACCAAATATGATAGAAGAAGTACATGTCAGAGGCATAGTTATCAGTTATCAGTTATCACACATCAAGATAAGAAAAAATGTACTAGAGCAACTTAATGAAGTACTTATGCCCATTGGGTCTTTTGTAATCTTTCAATGAAAAACAGAATTTACATCACTTCAGCCAAAACAGGGCCCACTTCAGCAAATTAACCGAAGTTGAGCCAGATACATTGACTCATATTTTCTAGCTTTCTTCAGAGTAACTACTGGCAATTTTAGCTAAATCCATCTAATAAAAGATCTCATTTAACAATATATATGTTTGAAATTTTCTCTCAAAAAACTCTTTTGAAAAGTCAGGTAATCAAATGGCACCCAAAAATTGCTAACAATTACCTATCCTTTCATACAATACATAGAGCTATTTTGGTTCTACATGGAAATGCGAATTACCCAAACTAACACATCAACTGATATATTTAATATTTTAGTAATAAGAGTACTAGCAAGGATACATAAAAAAGTTAACAGTCCATCATAAGTAGTCCCCCGGAAGGATCTCAACAATATCAAAAGCATTCATAATTGGCACAGACGAAATGATGACTTGTAATAATTCAGATTGCAAAGAGAAACCCCTAAGTTAAAGTGTAAAGGAATTGAATTGGACCTTGGAGAGGAAGTTGGATACTATCAAATCTGACATCCTTGGCCATGTTAATTTTCCAAAGCACAGCATCCATGTACTATTTTCAAAGCACAAAGACTTAGTAATAAACTTGACAACATCAATAAGAACAGAGTACATACTTCCCCCATCGATACTGACAACCTGCATATTGAGGCACAGTTTGGTTATTATGGATATTAAGACTATAGCAGCAATTAGAGTCCTGTTTATTTCAAAGCATAAGGGGGTGGATTTGTTTTTTCTTCTCATTATATAGGTAAAACAAAATGCTTTGATCATGCAGCTTCCAGAATCAAATATAAGGCAAAAAACACAAAGCGGGTTCGAAATTTTTTTTGAAGAAATCACTCCAACCATGTCCAGCTCAGTGGATTATGTTATCCGAACAACAATCATTTAACTTTTGGAAAATAAACTGTGCAGAATGTCAAAGAAGTAGCACCTCCAATCTATGTTTGCTCGGACTCTTCAAAAATGCCACTGGATGTGGGTCAGATCCTCCAAAAGTAGTGCATTTTTGTAGGATCCATCACAAGTGCAGCAACATTTTTGGAGAGTCCATACAACATAACTCTCAATATAGAAAATGTTTGGATTCAAAGTGAAGTGATGCTTTTGCATAAATGAATATGTATAAATAGCCAAGAGGAAAAACTGTAATGTCGGAATTAAACATTTACATTTGGATCAGCAGATGGAAGTATCTTCAGATTTGCCTTGACACCAATTCCGGACTCCTGATTAATCCATTCCACGACAATAGTTGACCTAAAACTCACCACTGGCATGATTACATGTTTAATCATCAAATCTGCTACTTTTGCCAGCCCATAATCCATAATACCAACTGCCTAAAAACGAAAAATAACATGAATAAAAAGTTGATCACATTTGCTCTAAGTTTATCAGAAATATCAATATATATCAGAAATCCTCAGATAAAGTGAAATGGAGAGGTATATTTCAAACTCACATCCATCGCTTTTAAAATTGTGTGGAGCTCAATCCCATCAACACCTCTGATGCTCAACTGATACTTCAGGTGAACTGTATTGTTTTCTTGCTCAAACCACACTGCATTGTCCATACATTGCAAAAGCACCTCTTGCATCTACACACCCAAATCCAATTCCTCTAAACAAGAATCATAGAAACTAAATAAAGATCATCAATATATCATCTTCTGTTAACCCAACCACCACCCCCACTCACAGAGCACTTAACCTTGCAAAATAAGCACAGAAAAAATACATAGACATAAACATAGATATTATAGACATTACAATAAAGGAGAAGCCTGGTGCATTAACCCCCCGCTATGCGCAAATTTCAGAGAAGGACCGGACCACATTGGGTTTTACATATGCAGCTTCCCTTGCATTTCTGCAGAAGGTTATTTCCATGGTCTGAACCCGTGACCACTTGGTCACGTGGTGGTAACTTCTACCATTGCGCCAAGTCATAGACATCACAATCCTTTTTTTCTTTTGATTGGTGATCCACAACAAAAAAAATTCTTCAGCAACTCATTACCAAATTCATTGTGGAACGGAAGAAAAAGATGGTGGCAAGACTGATTTGGAAACCAGAAAATTTAAAGAGGTTCCCTTGCAGCCAGCCTGCCACAGTTATATGTTAAAAACAACAGAGGACACAACTGCACCACACTTGATTTAGAGGCTCTGATGAACTTCTATATCAATCAACTATCCCTCAATTCGAAAGGTGGTGTCCGCTATAAGAATCTTCTCTATACATGCAGTTTTTTTCAGGCCCATTTCACTCTCAAATAGCTCTACATAGTCACACAACATACTACAGGTTGGTAATGGGACCAATATCAAGTTCTGGAAAGACATAGCTGGGGAATACAACTCTTCAAATTGCCTAACCCAATCTTTTTCTAATCTCTAGCAATCCAGATTTCACAATGTCACAAAATAGAACAGGCAGCACTTGGACCCCACTGTTCGGAAGAAATTTACAAGATTGGGAGCTTGATGATATACTCAATCAAGTAGAAAGGTTGGAGAATTGCACAGCCAATTATCGGACTTCAGATAGATTAACATGGGGCAACAAAGCTGATAGTTTTACTCTGTCAAAGCAGGCTACTCAACTCTTTGTGCCCAGAACGAGATGGTGGAAAGCTGGCCATGGAAACTAATTTGGAAAACAGAATTACCCCCGAAGGTGATTTGCTTCACTTGGACAGCACTCTACGAAGCATGTCCGACTCAAGATAATCTCAACAGAAGGAAAAATGCACGTTGTCAACAATGCTACATGTGCAAACAATGTATAGAAACTAGCAGTCACCTACTACTACACTACTCGGTTGCTACAGATATCTGGAATATGTCCTTTTCAGTTTTTGGGCTCAGTTGGGTCATGCCTGAGAGCACTAAGGATGCTTACATATGCTGGAGTACTTGGAAAGTTGGTAGAGCCATCAGGAAAATCTGGAAAATGGTCCCTGCTTGTATTTTTTGGTGTATTTGGATAGAAAGGAGCCATAGATGTTTTGATGGAATAGCAATTCCTAAAGACAGTCTCAAGGCTAAGTGTCTTAATTTGTTGTATAGATGGAGTGATTTGTCCCCTGTAAATTCCCCAGACAACTTTTTGGATTTTGGTAGCTCCTTTTTTTTTGTGAATTTTTTTTTTAACTGCCTCCAATGATCATTGATATGAAAGAGTTACATTTAGAAGTTTGGTATACCAAACTTAATACAAGATCTTGGGGTAGAAATAGAGTTAGATAAACTCTACAAGTTAACACCAAAAAAGGGGGGAGTCTAAGCTAGCTATTACTCTACTAACTTGACTCCTTGACAAAGAGGATTCAGGGGGGTTCGTAAATAAAATTAGAAGGTTTAACCTGTTGCATTCTGAAGGAAGGGAGCTCCCATCTATCTGTGTTAATTAATCCCCTAACTTCCCTCGGGAGCTCAGAGAAAGAGTTGAAATCATGTATTGCATCAACACTATAACTCTTGGATGCTAATATATCAGCAGGTTTGTTAGGTTTGTTGGCTTCCCTGAAGCAATGACTGATGATAAATCCATGAGATTCAACTATTTGTTGTGCTTCTTGAATCAATTTATCCAATCTCCAAGGCGCTCTCCATTCTCTGTTTATGCATTTAACTAAGAGTAAGGAATCTGTTTCTCCCCAAACCCTATCATAACCTCTACTAACACACCATTTAAGACCATAGAGTAGTGCACGGCTTAAGCCATGTTGCTAGTACTTTGGCCTAGACCTAAAGAGTAAGCATTGTTAGCTCCTTATCTTTGGTATAGGACTCACTGTAATGAAGCTAACACACTCACTTTTGATCTTACACTTTGTATACTATTTGCATTTCTTGATGCCTTTAATGAAATCTATTACTTCATCTAAAGGAAAAGTCTATATTGTTATATCTCATACTCCAATGCATCTCCATATGGACATAAAAACCACTACTCCTGAATAAAAAGACTTAATTTTTAATCAATTCTCCAACAAATTTTCAGTAAAAAACTTACGTATTTATTATCTACAACATATCTTCAATAAATAAAAGGCCAAATATTCACCCAAAAAGCTCCAACAAAAACAATGCCAATTCACAAATAAGCCTCAATTTCTACAGTAGATGTTCAAAATGGATTCATTTCCTATATTCAACTTAGCAATTAAACAATCATAATCATATACAAAAGCAGTATCGAGATGTTACCTCCTCAAAACACTCAGTCCACTCATCCTTTAACAATCCGTAAACCAAAGGCTGCTTTTCCTCATCATTACCCGTAACCAACACTGCCTTCAACTCCCTCAAAGCTTCAGCGGAATGCTCAACTCTCCCTACCTTAATCTCCTCCTTCACAAACCTCAGTCGATCACTCAATTCCAATATCACATCAAGTAACCCTAACAATTCCCTCTTCTCCTTCTCCTCTCTATTTTTTACCAGAATTTCATCAATTACAGCTTTGGTTTGAGCTTCAATTGGATGATCCGAGATGAGTTGAATCAAGTCGGATACTTGAGAAGAGAGATTTTCAGATTTTGAAACGACGTTGGAACACTGAGAAAAGAGTGTGGAGAATTCGGAGTGATGTGAGAGAATGTATTGCCGGACTTTGGATTTTATATCGACGGAACGAAGTTGTAGACGGCCGATGAGAAGACGGAGATCTGGAGCAGATAACGGTGAGTTTACATCGTCGATGTCTGGCGACGAGAGTAGATCTCTAACGTCAATTGAATTGAACAGTACGTCCATGTCTCGCCGGAAAACTCCCCTTTCCCTCTGGCGACCGTTTTCAATTACTCACGTAGTAAAATAGAGGAGCAAATGACATAAATGGTCCCTAAACTATCCTAGTAGGTTTAAAATAGTCCTTTAACTATACAGTTGACACATATGGTCCTTTAACTATTCACCTTTTTGTCAAGTTTGATTTCCATCCACTTTTTATAAAAATCGTCAACAAACGTCGTTCAGTACACTCTCTCTCTCAATTTTCTTTTTCCCTCCTCTTTTCTTCATTGTGAGACACTAAGTCAAGAAAACCCTAGATTCATTTCAGATTTGGCCATTAGTGAAAGCTCAAGACAATGATTCTACGACCAGAAGGTGGTACAGTTCCTCCGTATGGTAAGTTTTCTAGAGTTCAAGTTTTTATTTGTGAGAGATTTTGTTGTAGAAAAGAAAATATCAATTTTTAAAGAAAATTATTTTCGTTTATAGATTCTATACACGATGCCTTAAAAATCAGCATGAAAGTAACCCACGGTGGTTTTATGAAGCACCAGCCTAAAAAA
>JAJOOE010002718.1:0-27176 GCA_036250405.1 Solanum raphanifolium | reverse complement strand
TTTTCTCTCGCTTTATACAAACACAAACGCACTTTATACACTTGCGTTTGTATAAAAAACGAGAGAGGCGAGGGAGAGAACGAGAGTGGCGAGCGAGATTCACCAGGAGAGAGGTGAAATAACAACAGTTTGCTATGAGATACAATTAAATCAAACCATATTTATAGCATTTAATTTGAATTAATAGTTTGCTATTATATACAATTTTCCCAATATAAAATTACTTTTCTTAGAAAGCGTTTTATTCCCCTCCTCTCTCAATATGAAAACATTCATATGACCCCCCCTCCCCCTACCCCCCTCCTTTTAGAAAAATAAGTAAAAATCTCAATTACAATAAAAGAGCAGTCTCATTCACTATACGTCTACACCACATTTTTTGATTGATACGTTAATATTTTTTTTAGCCCTCCGTTGATTGCGGTATCAACAACGCTGCACGACTGGGATCAATCACTTTTTTGCATTTTAGCATCACTACTTGCCAAAAACTAAATGGATAATCATAATTCCATTATCCTAATTAATCAATCATATTTTATTGTCAAAAAATCAATCCAACTTTATTCATCTTTTGATTTGAGTTGTCAACCACATGGTTGGCATCTAGTAGTACCTCTTTTCCTTTTCTTAATTATTTTTTTTCTAGAACACTCATTGAAGATAAAGAATATAAACATGAAAAAATTAGGAGGAATTGAAATTAATGATTAATTAGGTTACCAAAAACAATAAAGCAATAGAAAGGTTGAATCGTTATACTAGTACCTGAATTAACCTAAACCAAAATTAGATTTAGCAGAACACATAGATTCAAATAGAAGAAACAATTAGTCAACATGAGTAGAAATTAAGTATCTTGAACCAATTAATTAGCAATTCAACATTTCAACTACAAGAATTCATCCAAGGAGAAGAAAATTGAAATTATGTATATTAAAGATTTTTTTAATCTTATAATCTATAATTAAAGATATGTATAATGTACCAAAATATTCTTTCATCTTGTGATCCTAAACATATCATGTGGAAAGTAGAGATTAAAGAATTGTCAAAAAAAGAAAAGAGACATCAAACTAAAAAAAATAAGACAAAAAAATTAAAACATAATATCTGGACAATTTATGTGTGTGATTAATGTAAGGGAGTTGCAATCTATATATAAGGTACATTAGAAGACATGTAAACTATGTGATGTACAAAGTGTAACACTAGTTGTGGTCGGAATAAGACGTGGCTTCAATGTGGACTCCAGATATTTAGCGGGAAATAAAAAAAAAACTATAGTTGTGGTCTACTAAGATATTATGGTAGGAGTTCAAGTTATTAAGGGATTACAAGTCATTTAAAATCCATGATAAGTAGGGCTTCCCACTGAACTTAGGTTAATTAAGGCTCAATATTATTAAGATTAGGTGATCTAATGTCTATTTATTAGATAGAGTTTAAGCGGAGGTAAAGTTAGCATGTAATAAATAAGTGGCTAATTAATAAATTTTAGTCAAATTAAGTGTTGGATTAATTAGGTTATAGTAGCAAATCTTTAATTGGGCCCAAAAAAGGATCTAAAGTACGACTTAGAACAAAAAAGGTTGTTAAGATGTGTATAAAATGTTAGGTATGCAATAGAAAGTATTTAAGAAACAGGTAAATGAATGAGATAGTTACTTAAAAAGTATAATTTACTTAAGTACATTGCTAAAATAAGTCAAGGTTTTTGAATTTTATCAAATTTAGTCACTAACCTATTAATATCTCTCTTTACTTTCTTTTCTCATCTCACAAATTCCATTTTCTATTCAGTTTTGAAATTTTTCACATGTGATTTTATTACTATAGGAATTCGGTTATAGTTAAGTCGGTGGTTTTTCTGATGAAGGTGTACGGTTATTTTAGCGATGGTGACAGTGATAATTAACTAATTTGTTTGTTTTGCTTGTTTGGAGTGAAATGAATGATCACATATGTATTATACTATAAAGTACTATTGACATTTCGTTGAAGTAATAAACAATCATTGTTGAAGCTGAAACTTCAAAATTTGAAATTGAGTCTTCACAAATAAGCTATGTTTCGAGTGGATATTTTTACAAAAGATTAGTTGCCTAAATTTGAATTTTTAAGTGATTTGATGTAGTTTTTGAGGTATTTTGAATGAATCTGATGTTATTATTCAAGGAAAAAAACGAAGTCCATTTCAGTATAATATTGCATATAATTGTATATAGATGTACAAATATCTCATAATTTTGTATAATATTGTACATTGAGTGTATAATATTGCATATCAAATTTTAAAATATTTATGTAAAAAATAAAATATGATAATCTCATACATTGTCATATACCAAATTATGTTTTGGATTAAAGATTTGAATATAAGTTTTGAATGAAGTTTTTATAATATAAGTTAGATAATGGTATACTACTGAATTTTTTTCCCTAAATGAGTTGCGTAGAAATCACATTATGAATGAATGAATGAATAAATAAATAAAGCATGAGAAAGTTTGTTTGAAAACAAATAAATATGTATAATAAGATTGCAGTAGTTCGTAATTTGAGAGAGGCAAGGGGTTAATCTTTTCTCAGCTTTTTTCTTATTAGTAGTATTATTATTTAATAGTGAAAATTTTATAAATGACATTCATAAGATTAATATTTTCAAGTTATAGCAGTAGAATAAAATTTTCAAGTTGTAACAATAAAAATTTTTAGGTTGTAACAGTTTATAAAAAAAAAGTTTTTTAATTAATTGTAGAAAATCAGTTTTGAAAAAAAAAAAGAAGATAAAAAAGGAAAACAAATCGATTTTGAAAAAAAACGGATAAAGGTGTATTAATTATTTTTGAATTCATTGATGATAATTGTTAATTAGCATAAATTTAGGAGATTCAAACTAATTAGGAATATTCATTTTCCTTATTTCACTCTAATATGTTAACATTAATTAAAAAATCAGATTTTATTCATTTTGTTCAAAGTTTCTTTCTCTTCGTTTTTTTTTCCAGAATTTTAGTTATAACATTTTACTACAATAAAAAAAGATTTAAAATAACAATAAAAATCAATTAGTGTGAAAAATAAATAAGGTAAAAACGGATATTTTAGTAGTAAATAATTTAAAAATATTAATGATAATTAATAAGAGACATAAAAATAGAATAGTCATAACAAAAGAATATTTATTTTCCTTGTTTAGCTCAAAGTAGTTATTGACATTTTGGAACATATTTCTTTTCTTTTCTTCAAACGTTTCTCTCTCTTCTCAATATTTTCACTGTTAGTCGTCACTCTTGTCTAATTTCTATTCATTTTTATTCAATAATCTTCATTTTCTGGACGGTTTCTTATCAGCATTAATAAATCATGGTGATAGATACAATCCTTCAGGTTAGTGTTCTTTCATATATTTTATTTGTATTGGTAACAAAAATTATGAACATTCAAACTGGATTTTTTTAAGATTTCGTTTGTGTACAATAGTTTTAATTAAGGTGTTTTTTTTTGTTTTATATACTGTTAGATTTTGATATGAACATTCATTTTTTTTGTGTGTTTCTGATTTAAAATTATATAAAATTTGTTTGAAATTGATATATTGGTGATACCATGTTGGTACGATTCTGGATGAATAAGTAATGACTTATGGCATGAAATAGGTATGATTTTGCAGATATGAAAAGTGTGCATAAAAATTGTATGAAATTTGTATACTGATTTCTAATTTTTTGTTGTGTATAATAATTTTAATTATGACATTTTTTAAAAGTATAATGTTGCATTTTTGAACATTTAATTTGTTCATTATTTGTCTGAATCAGATATCATTTTTTTGGTATGTTTCTGATTAAAAAATTACATAACATTTTTTTTTGGAATTTGTATATTACTTATAACAGATGTATGGCAATTTATAATATTTTTTGGTACGATTCTGGTATGATTGATTATTTTTTTGGCATTATATTGGAATGAATTTGGGAATAATAATGTAATGAATTTGGTATATTGTGTATTTAATAAATGACAATTAATAGGTAGAAATGGAATTATTTTGGTATTATAGTGGCATGATCCTAATATGAGTAATTCATGAATTCTGGCATGAAATAGGTATAAAATGTGTGAATAAACTTGAACGCTGGAAGGGGTTTGCTGATGTGAAATTCAAGAGGTCTAAAGTTACATGCAATATATGTCGTTGAGAGGGCCACAACAGGAAGACATGTTCAGATTACCCTGCACAAAAAAAAGTCATAAGTTATAATTGTGACAGACTCATGTTTTGATTTATTCTGTCTTTTACTAACGAATTATAATTTCAGAACATTTATTATGAGTACTGTAAAATCTGTTTTTATGTATTCATTGTATTTGAAATATATAGTGAACAGTTTATCAAATAATGTTGGAATGCAATTGGTATCCATTTGGTATGCAATTGAAGTCACACAAATACTAGTTTATTGTAATTTTCAATTAGTATTCTTTTGGTATCCACTTGGTGTCCGACTTGAAAAAAATATAAAACAAGATGTAATTGAGGTGGATACAATATAAAATGATCACAGTTTTACATTATCAGTTTCATTCTTCCCAAATTTATACAAGGTGGATACCAACTTCATACATTTTTTATTTTTTTAATGTTTGTCTTAAATTCTCAAGTTAAAATACCAAATGTATACGATACCAATTTAATGTCATTCTTATTTTTCAATTTGGAGATCAAGTTGCTACAATGTAAGCCAATATACCAACATTACTTAATCAATTGTCCATTGTTTTTCAAATATATAGTGAACAATTGATTAAGTAATGCTAGTATGCAATTGAAGTCACATAGATACTAGTTAGTGTAATTTCCAATTGGTATTCTTTTGGTATCCACCTGATGTCCGACTTGAAAAAAATATAAAACAAGATGTAATTGAGATGGATACAATATAAAATGGTCACTGTTTTACATTGTCAGTTTCATTCTTCCCAGATTTATACAAATTAGATACCAATTTAATGTCATTCTTATTTTTCAATTTGGAGATCAATTAGATACAATGTAAGCCAACATAAAATATTTCATGTAATTTTAATTGGTGTCCATTTGATTTCGAACTGGTATCGATTGCAAAAATAGAAACATTAAGATGTATTTAATATTTCAAATCAAGTTATCCAAACTAAAACTAGTTAATGATGTATCCAATTGTTATGCATTTTGTATACCACTGGTATCCCACTGAAAAATTATAAGAAACAAAACGTAAAACTTGGTAATGTGTTATTCATTTGATATCTATTTGGAAAGCTTAAGTGTAACAATATATACAATTGTGGTGTACTATGTTTATGAGGTGTTTTTCAAGACTAAAGTCTGATAAAAATTTGGCTAATGCTGATATCCAAATTGTATAAACTTGATATCCAACTTGAAAATTTTTGACAAATTGAAAATAAAATTGAATGAAGTTGGTATCCAACTGGAACAAATTACTAAAAGAAATAGATTTAAAATGTAAAACAATGTATATTGTATTGTTGCAAAAAAACTATAGCAAAAACAAATATATATCATTCAAAAATTTAAAAAAAACATGACAATGAATATACATATAGATGCATAGATCATGCCAACATTAAACAAATTTCATACCAGAATCATATGCATAAAGAAACAATTTTTTTAAAAAATCCTACTAAATTGAATAATTGCTAAAATAATTTAAATAAAATATTTACTCTAACAATTTTTTTGCCTTTTTTTGAAATTGAAATTTTCGAGTCATCTTTCATTGTTGCTCTTCTTTTAGAGGGTTTTGATGACTGATACCATTCGACATTTGTTGATTTTTTATTTTATTTTTAAAAAAAATCTCGCTTACAAAATCTGAGTCTGAATTTGAAGGGGGGTCCACTATTTTCCCTTTTCTCTTTTGTTCCTTTTGATTTGGAGGACTTGCAATTTTCTTTGCTTCTCTTTTCTTCTTCTTTTCTGAAATTTGTTTCTTCTTTTGTGGGGTAACAACATTTCTCGCTGAACTTGCATTCTTGTTGATCGGCGGCGATTGAGTCAATATGTTAAAAGTTGGAGCCTCAATTTCAATAGCAGAACTCATTTTGACTAATCTAGGGTTCTTTCTAGGAGTATGCTCAAGTTTCTTCTATATTGTTTTCACAGATTTGGCCTTTCTTTTGATTGTAGAATGAAGATGTCAGATTATGGTGATAGACAGATGATTTACGATTTCTAAGGAAGATGAATGAAGAGGTGAGAGATAAATGTTTAATTTTTGAACGTGGAGGTGGTGGGGTGATGTTATGGTGTGTGAGAAGAATAGAAGAAACGTGGTGATTGGGAGGTGGGGTTTGAAGTGTGACAATAAAACAAATACAAGAATCAAGGTAAATCCCTAAAATGGATAACAGATAATTATGGTTGATTCTTTAATTATATCACCTAATAATTAAAATATAATTATAAAATATTAATTATTTAATAAAGTGGAATTAAAATAAAAACTGATCTATTATAACCCGCAATTAAAATGTAATAAGCAATAATATTTTAAAAGTAGATTTAAAATCCGTAATATTACCCCTTAAATATATATATATATATATATGGGGTGATGTTTCCTATTTAATGATAATGGCATAGTTTTTTCTTTGTTTATTATTATTTTTGTTGTGTATCCTGTTATTTGTTTATTTTTTGCATTATTTTCTTGTAATCCTACTTTGGATAGTTTTTCATTTTGAAGCAAAAATTTTTTGAAAACAATATCTCTATTTCATAAAGAAAGCAATAAAATATGTGTACATTATATTATTTCTCAAATTCTACTTGTGATAGTCAACTAGGATATGTTAAGTTGTCCCGAATTTTCAAAAAGACACTTTAACTTTGTAACTGTCCTATTACCCCACTAAATAATATTGAATTGATATTATTATATCATTTTTCGATTAGCCCCATATTTTAAGAAGCAAGTGTGTTCACACATCAAATTATTACATGACACGTGTTAATTTAATTAATATTTTGTTCATTCTAAGTTTTTTCTTTATCTTTTTTTCTTTATTTCTCCCTCTATTACTTTTTGACTTATTTTAATTTTGATTTCATCTTAAATTCCACTTCATCTTCCACACATCCCTCCCCCCCCCCCCCCTCCCCATTTTCAAGTTGATCCATCCCTCCATTTTCTTTACCTCCCACCCTCACTCCACCCCCCACGTCAAGTTGAACCTCTCTCCTATTATTTTTTTCTATTCTTTTTCTTCTTCATCTCCAATCAAATTCTTTATTTCAATGTTTTTTTATAAAAAAATTCATACTATTTCCTAGACTTTATTGAATTATTGGTAACAAAACTAATTATTTTTCTAAGAAAATTTAAAATTTTGAAGGTACCAACTTCAAAATTAGAAATGATAATTTTAAAAGAATCAATGAATTCCCCGAAAATTGAAAGAACTTGATTGAAATCGGATAAAAAAAAAACTATATATGATACCTCCTAGTCATCTTGAAATCTAATGGGTTTATTAAATGTTCGAAATGTAAGAAAATATTTAGATAAAGTTTTAAAATTAAAGAGAGTAAAACTAATAGTAGTAAAAAGGGGATGATGAAGTTATGGTAAAAATGGTGACATTGAGAGTGAGAAGCTTCAATGGAGATGACAATGAATTTGTGAACAAGAAAAAAGAAAGAGAAAAAAAAAATTATAATAAAATACTTGTAAAAATCAAATTATATTAGTTATTTTAGGTTTGCTTACTCTCTTTGAGAGAGTGCACACACACTCTCTATGTCAGGTGGACAAAAAATGATATAATAATATCAGTTCAAGATTGTTTAGTGGGGTAATAAGATGCCCGCATAGTTAAGATGTCTTTTTGAAAATGCAGGACAAGTTCAGGTGTCACTTTATGTCTTTTCTCTATAAGAAATACTGATGTTAAAACTTTAAAGAATCTAAAATCAACGAAGTGTATAAATATCCATTTTTGGAGTCGTCATTTAATTGATGTTTGTTGCATAATATTTTTATAAGTTTATCCAATTTTGGAAATAATTTAGGCATACGCAATTGAGGTTGAAAATTCGCATAGAAGTACATGCAAAAATTGTCTTAAATCTTATGCATGTGTATCTCAATTTGTTTTGTCAAAACTATTTGGAAAAATTACCTTATTACACATCTTTTTTTTTAATCTTATTTTCTATTATTTCCTACCATTTTAAAAAATTACTAAAATCCCTTTTTTCCTCAAATTTTTTTCTTTTTCAGATACAATACTTTTCCAAATCAACTCCACGATTTCTCTTCCTATTTTTACGCCAATAATCACAGCAATTACCTCCATCAATCAATTTTTGAATTTCAAATATTTTCTCTCTCTAGTCAATCAATTTCAACTTCCTCAATAGGTAGTTCTCCTTCTTCTTCTTCTCCAATTTTCAGTTCATCAATTTTCATTTTTAAAAAAAAGATACTTTCATCTACAATTTTTCGATACTCATAGAAGATGCTCCATCTTTTAGTATTGAAATTACTCAATTAGTCTCATCTAATGTAGTCTGTTGCTTAATTTTGACAACGAAAATTTTGAAATCGAAGGTGGAAAAACGCTCAAAAAAGAAAGAAAGAAATAGATCAAGTTATTCGTGTTTATGGTAAGGGCTTTGGATCGAGATCCATAGGTGACGTCATTATTGAAAGTGAAAAAAAGCTACAAGAGTTGATATAGAGAAAAGGAGAAAGTATAGAAAGATTTCTTCATCATATTTTTTTGCTTTCAACAAATTAGATTATTGATTTTTTTTTTATTTTTTGTTGTTTATCTTTTTCTGATACATATGGGTTCTGGTCAATTGTTTAATATTGGTCTTACCCAATTAGTTTCACAAACGAAAGATCTCGTCCCTCGTGTTTGTGATTCGAAATTGATGAAAGATGCATTGCAGGTTCTAAATTACCCATTGAGAAAGATTCCAAAATAAAAGGGGAAGTAAAATGTGTTACTAAACATTCTTCTCTACCCAAGGTTCATATCTTCAATGTATCTAGTTGATTTTTGTCACACCCTGAGCCTACACCCCGGACGTGGCTGGCACTCGAGAACCATTGATGGCCCCAAGCGAACCCTTGGCCTAGCTTACTTACTCAACGGAAGACTTGAACACAAGAAATAGTCTAAAAAGGAACTTATGAAATAACTTAGAATGTCTTTAAGTAAACATTCAAACTTAGCCAAAATGGCAACCTCAAGTCTCAAAAACATAAGCCAATAATAAAGTAGTGACAAATGCATTTAACTAACTGACTGTCTATCTATGAAGCCTCTAAACAACTGGGATGGATGTCGGGACAGGCCCACAACATCCTAATGAGCTAATAGTAAAACTGAAAACAATAAAAAGGGATCCTCCGGAAGCAAGGAGGCTCACCACAAGACTCTGAGAGCTCAAATTGGATCAACGAGGCGTTGGATGCTGATCCTGGTTACCTGTGTCTGCATCATAATAAGATGCAGGCCAACTGGCATTAGTACATTGAATGTACGAGTATGCGAGTTGGAATGCTAAACACAACTTAAGCTTGAAAGAATATGAAAGGAACACTTACCTTGGCTTTACTCAACTCTTGAATAACTTAACTCAATATAAAGCAATAAACACATACAATATATAGAAAGCTTGTAAAACAGTGGAAAACAACTTAGTTCCTTAAAGAAAATGCAATAACAAACTCAACTTTACTCATATAATAAACTAATATAGTTTATGTGGGAGATTCTCTAACGGACAACCACCACTATGAGCCTAAGTGGTGATACATCGTCTTGCCCACACTGCCAGAATTTTCCTATACGTTGCCGTCATATGGAACGCTTAACTTAGTGGATCCACTAGCTTATGCTAAAAGCATCTTAAGGAGTCATCTAAAAAGTATGATCATTTACTACCTATGATGGCTACATGGTTTATGAAGACTTGAGTTAATATGAACTCGCATCCCCATATCGGTGCTCAATACTACTCCTAAAATATACTTAGCTCATATGTTTTTAAAACAATCTTCTTTCTTTGATTTGAGATAATTACTCAAAAACTTAGCTTAAAAGCTCTCTTGGAATCGATGTTCCCTTTCTTACTCAAATGTGAAAACATTTTAAACTCTTTGGGAATACATAGTCCCCATATACTTCTTTGAAGAAATGAACTTCAAATCTTTACTCTTTGCTTAACTTAAAACTTAAGTCTTAGAACAAAGTTAAAACGTTTGTGAAAGACTTTTGAAAACTTTAAAGAACTTCTCTTGACTTGCTTCTTAACTTCTAACTTGACTCTTAACTTTGCTTGAATTGAATTATGGATTCAAGGATTGTGATTTGTGATGGGAAAGATCTCATGATGTTTAGGAATTATTTTAGATAGCTAAACATGAGAAAAGATCAAAATTTCACTGTTTGAGGAGGGTGGGTCCGCGACGCGGAGAAACATTTAAATTTTGGTTTCAAAAATAAATTTTGAGGCAGAACAGTCCGTGACCGCTCCGTGAAACGAAACGACTTTTCCCAAAACTGGGGACTAGCTCCGCGATGTGGATGCACTGCCAAATTTCGATCGACGAAATTTCTTCTTCGTTTTCCAGCTCTAAACCCTCTAGACTCCATGGGTTCGTTCCCCAAACACTTAGAATCGATTATATGTTCAAAGTACATCAAATTCTACTCAAAATCAAACCAAAATCACGGATTCGGATCAAACAACTCCTCAACGATTTCAACGAATCAAGAATTTAATAGAAATTCAACAAACCCATCAAGAACTCAATTTCTAAGCTTTCAAGAACTTAAATTCGCTGAAATAAATCATGATTGGCGCGTGGGTGAACTAACTCAACACTATGTGATCTCACATACCTTTTAGGGATCACCCCCGACAAAATCCACAAGCTATCCTTGACGAAATCGACGAATCTTGAACGTTCTTCTCCTTTCTCCTCTTTTCTCCTCTTCTCCAAGCCCTAGCGTATTTTGGTAAAAGCGTAAACTGATCTAATTCTGATTAGACCCTAACTTAATTACCAAAAACGAAATAACATAATTGGGAAAGGAAAAGACCAAACTACCCTTTAAAAATCCAGATTGGACTTTCCTAATTCCAATAACCCAACTTCCAAAGGGCATAATTCACTCATACGAACTCGGAATCGCGCAAACTTAGCGGCGTTGGAAAGATCATTCCAAGAGCTTTCCTACCATATCTGTAAGTACACCTAACTCATCTTGAGCTAGAAGTTATGGCCGTTTGAAGTTGACCAAAACTTAACTTATTCTAACTTAACAAAATTTTCAGATTTTCATTCTTTCCAAAAATGACTATTACCAATTATTGGCTTTTTCCTAGTTATTTCAATTTGCGGGATGTTACAATTTTGATTCTTAATTTAATGTATATTTCCTTCGTTTCAACTTTATGATACAATACAATTTTATCATGTATAATGTATCGTGTTCAAATATTATGTATATGACACATAACTACGTCAAATTGTCTAATTGACTATGTATTAGATGTTGTTATGTATCTGCAAAACTGTTTTATAACTAAATGAGTGTTTATCATATTTATAGTTTATCATAACTAATTTTTTTGATTTTTTGTTGTTCAACTTTGTCTGATACAAAAAATGAGGGGAGTAGAACATGTTGCTAAACACCCTTCTCTACCCAAGGTTCAGTTTTTTAATGTATCTAGTTGATAATGCATTTGTTTCAACTTTATGATACATTAAATTAACCTTTGTTAGTGTTATCACTGATCTGATACATCACTGCTACAATAGCTTTCGTTGTTATGCAATGTATCATGTTTATATTTACGGTATTGATACATAACTCTGATATTATTGAATCTTCAATTAGTGTTTATCATGTTTAATATAAATGTACTTGATACATAAACACCACTTAATGTATCATTTACATGAATCAAGTTATATAACGTATCTTCAATCTTGATACATAAATCATAATGTTCTATAACTGGAGCATTGTGTATCAGATCCAACAATAAGTATATTATACATATCAGTGGCAATCTTTTACTACCAAATATATACACCCAAAATTATTCAATTTTATGAGCACGATACATAAATACATAAAAATTGATACATGTAAATCTATCCAGTCCTGTTTTTTCTACTTTGAAAGGATCTTCGATGAACTTGAAGATTCACAAAAGAAATCATTTGTCCAACAACAATTCCATCACTTTTATATCCTTCATAACTCACCTCACTTACCCAAAATTTCGACCAAATTTTTTTAATCAAATTTGAAAGGTTTCTTCGTTGAACAAGGGGGCCGAAGCAATTTGAAATTTTGAATTTCTCCATTCTGTTAGAATTTGCATCTATATGATTGAAAGTAAGAAGAAATGTAAGAAGATCGAAATATTCATTATGTATCTTATGAAATTTTCGAATAATGGATGAAACATAGAGAACGATGAACTCGAAGAAGAAATTTGAATTTTGATTTTTTTGGTTTGTTACGCTCTATGATTTAATTCTTGATAGTAACTTGGAATGGAATAGCATAATTTATGGGATCTTAATTTGATTTTTTAGTTTTTTTTTCCCCCTTAATTAGCGCAATGGATGGATACTATGAGAGCTTAATTTGATTTTCAGATTATTTTTTTTCCCCTTAATAAGCGCAACAGATTGATACATAATGTATCAACAATAATGTATCCGAATCCTTATTATGTATCCGGATTGCCTAAAAAACATGAGATTTGTGTAATTAGAAAAAAAAAATAGGGATAGAAAGTAATTTAGATTTTACACTATAGAATTTAGGTAAGTTATACAAACTATTTTTGTTCTTCGAAATTCAAATATTCAACACCCAAATCTATTTCAAATAAGCCCAATTTTAAACATAAGTTTCATATACAATAAAAAGGTCAAACTTCAATGAACAATTTGTCAAACAAACAATAAATCTAACAAACTCATTATCATTTTTATTATTTCTTTTCATGTATCTTTGAGTTTCAGATATACGTGACTGAAACACATGTTAAAATTGTCTAAAATTTCAAGCGTGTACATCCAAAATTTTCTCGTTACATAAAAATTCGTCTTGACTCAAAATATGACAAACAAATTGAAATGAACAAAGTACAATATTAGAGAAAGAATAAATATTAAGGTCTAAAATCTAAATATGCCACTAGCCTAACTATATATACAAGTCCGAAGCCAAAATGATCACCATTCTTTTTAGAGAAAATGTCAACATGAACCATCCTTTTGATCACCTAGTATTTTTTGTCTCCATTGCTGAAATTTGAACCACATACCCACTTAATTGACTATTAGATGAAGTTCAAGTGGCCGATAGTAATTAACTCATTCACTTTCTTATACCATTTGTGAGGGGTTCTAATAAGTATGGATGTTTCATGCATGCTTTGGAATATTTTTTAACAATAAACATATTCGATTTTGCAAAACCATTTGTCACATGACTTCTTGTTAGAGGTCCACGCCATCAAATTAAACTGGTTAAATATTTAATTAAAATCAAAATGAAAATCCGAATCCATTAATGAGGGTAATTTTACAAAGAGTGTACCACTATAATAAATGTCATTATTGTTATACATAAAATGTTGTTATAGAGAAGCAAAACATAACGTAAAAAGATTGATTTTGGAGAAAATCTGATTGTTATAGTAAAATGATGTTATAATGAGATTTGACTGTATTTGAAGTGAAATAATGACTTTGACTGACAAAATTTTCATTTTTTTTCAAGTGAAATACATGTCCAAACGCACTACAAAATCTACACAAATTGAAGTGGATCAACACCTCAACCACTGGGTAATATGTCTGCTGGGACCATTTTAGATTAGAAATAGTAGAATTGTGAACTCTCCAAAACTATTTTATGAGTTTGGATATCACAATTTCTATATAGGGAAATATTTCATTATAAATTGTGTTGAATATATTCAGCCAGATAATAACTGCAAACTCAGTAGTAAGATATACTATACAAAAATATACACCTGTAAAAATTTCTAGCCCAAGTCAGTAGCTGGAGTTCAAAATGAAGAACAAAACACTGATAAGTAAAACCCAGAAAGACGAGAATGAACTCCAGATACGTAGAGCTGATCCTGAAAACGTTGTATATAATGTATATGAATAAATACCTATAGTTCTGATGCAAGTTTGCAACCCACCGCGAGGATTGATCAAAACTTTTAGCACTTTGATACAATGCTGTTTCTTGCTGTGATTGTTCCTCTTCACCTCTCTTTAACAGAGGCTGAAAATTGAACCAAGGCGATGTCTGTATCTGCAAATTTCGCCACTGGCATTGTGTTAACAAAGTAAGGGAATGAGATCTTAAAGAAAGTAGGCTTTGGCGTGGAGGGACGGCTAATATATCCAATTAATTCCTGTACAGCAAGTACATGGAACTTTGGGGGTCCCTTTAGTGCAATGTTGTGAACACGGTGTTCATAAATCTTTCCATCTTTGTCTAGTTTGTACTCTGAAGTGCCATCAAATCGACCACGACTCTCCCATGGAACACGGGGGATGCCATGAACAGTCCATCGGATCATGATCATGCCTTCCACAGGCTGCCATACACTAATAATATCTATCCACAAAGCCCTAAAGAATATCCTGCCATGAAATCGTAAAGCCCAGAAGATCGATTTATAATTCTCAATGCCAGTAAAGGTGTTGAGGGGATCTTTGAAGACTATATCATCCCTGTAAAGAATAGAAAAACACCATCAAGATATAGAAATATCATATCACGACAATAACATCAATAACATTTGCACCTTAATCTCAAAGTAGTTCAGATCGCCTAATGAATCTTTTATGTTCATTCCGCTTTATTTGAGCTGATTCCATTTCAGTACACATTATTTGTCTTGATTATCTAAAACTAGAGGTTCACCAATCTCACCTTATTACTACACTAACATATAAAACTAAAGAAATTGAAAAGACTACAGAATGACATAATTTCCATGCATAAAGAAACCTTTTGGATGCACCAAAAATAAAGTGATAATTACTACTCCTCTACTGAATAAAGTACATCTCTACACCCTAAAAGCTTTCCTATTTCTTTCCTTCCACGCTACACACATAAGATCTAGCGGCCCCAAAACAACAGCACCAGCTGGCCATTACCTCTTTTATTGTGCCAAGGAACACCCAAATATACCGAACCAACATGAGAATTTCCCACCAGTCTCAAAATTACCAGATGATGAATAAGGAGATCATCAATGTCTTCACCTGAATTCTTGCACAGAAAGCACCAACTAACATAGGTAACCATCCTCTTTCTCAGATTTTTGGTTGGCAAGATCACCCCTCTAATTGTTAACCGAGTGAAGAAACACACCTTTCTCATCTGTGAGATCCAAAAAGGACCTATACGGTAAACAACATCCTCCCTTTTCAGGAGCTTCTCATAATAGGACTTAAGAAAGATCACCACATTATTCCCCACCTTATATCTTGACTATCCTATGGTGCACTTTGTTTGTGGAATAACTCGACCGAACTTTGAAATTCTGCAACCTCCAAATCCTGAAAATTAGTCCTAAATCTCAAATCCCTAAAGACTTCACTACCTTGTAATCTTTGGGCTTATTGGACTGTCATAACCTTTTGGCATGATATCCTGTTGATGGGAAAAATGATGCAAAAAGTCCTGTCCCCACACCATGAGCCCCCAAAAACTAAACCTCCTCCCATCTCCATCCCGAAAAGACATATGTGCACTAAATTCGTCGTGTCTCTTCAACATATTTCTCCAAAAACTGCAACCTTAAAGCAAAGTGACATTTTTTGTTCTCCACCACCCTCCCAAAATTTCATATCTATCTGCTATTACCTCTGCTCAAAAGTGTGTTCCTCCATCCCAAATCTTCAAAACAATTTATTAGTAAGGCCTTATTGAACACCCTAAAATCTTTAACCCCAAGACCGCCTCAACATTAATTAGGAGTCGTGACGGTCTCTCATTTAACCAAGTGAAATTTCTTTGCCCCGTCTACCAATCCCATAAATAGTTTTTTAAAATCCAACTTTTCGGTTATGCACTTATGCAAGTCGCAGCTTGAAATGTAGACAAAATATGTGGGATGCTTGATAGTGTGTTCTTAATAAGTACTTCCTTTTCATCTTTGGACAACTATATTTTTTGCTGTCCCACTTGCCTCTTTTCAACCCTTTGTAATAACATACTCCAAATCATTCACTTTTAGAAATACTGATAATAAAAGATGCACTAAGACCTTTCTCGAATTCACCCCTCTTGAATCTCCTTAAAAGTGTCCATCACCTCGCATTTGACAATATTCCTAACATTGTTGAAGAAAGTCAAAGAGAATCCATCTGACCCTGACGCTTTATCTCATGAACAACACTCCACCACCTCCCTCACCTACTCTTCCCCAATGACTATTTCCATCAAATCACTTTTTTAACCCCTATATGAGTAAACCCTAGTTCCCCTTAGACCCTGAAACCACTCCCTCTTTGAATAATCGACTATAAATGCCTAGAATAGGCCCCTTCTACTTCCTCCTTTCCCTTCATGATGTTCAGATCCATTCACCTCCATGAATTTATGAAATTTCTCATTCTATTTGCAGCTAACCCTATGAAAGAATATTATATTTGAATCTCCTTCCACTAACTACAAGTTTACAATGCTCTCCACTTCTGTCTCCAACTAGTTTCTTGGGCTAAAGCCAAAGAAACTAGTTTCCTCCTCAAACCCTCTTCCCTCTCTTTATCTTCTTCTCTTCTAACTCCCTCCCCTCTTCTACCTTCTCTAAATCCCTCACCTCATTCGTGATTTCTTTCATTTTCACCTCTACCCTTCCAAACACCTCCTTGTACCACACGTCAAATCCTCTTTAGCATGTTCAACCTTTTAGCTAATTTGAATGAAGGATTTCCCCCCACCTCATAGTTGCTACACCATCCAGACAACTATTTTAACAGAATCTGTTGCTCGTAACTACATGTTTTCAAATATGAAGGGAGTTCTAGTGCTTCTTCCTCTTCATATCCTTGAGTTTATTTCTTTTAACATCCGACTTTGAGATACATGTATAGATTGGAAGGTACTAATGGCATAGGTAATCTTCTAGGTGACTAAAGACAACAAAAAGGGTAAGATAAGACCAAAGTTGAAGTATTAACTAAAAGATGCGCCAGCCCATAGGCCAGATGATGAGAACCAGAATTTTACATAGAACCAATTCAAGAAAAAGGAAGCTACTATCACTACAATTTCTCACAAAGAAAAGACTAATAAACCAGCAAACAAAAACACAGGATCATTCAAGTAAACCTTAATCACAAATTAGTTAGGGTCGGGTACAAGAATTTAAATAAACTAGAAGTTTCAACCTCTTGCTCCAAAACTCGATTAATCTACGATTCCAACTCCCAAAATCTGCCTACAACATCTTGCTAGATATTGTTATTGGGCACAATCGGTTGCTCACAACTTGAATTTTATTATTGCAAAGTAAGGAGCCGCTTTGATCTTACCGTTCTTACCCATATTTTTTCTTGTACTCACGCTCTAGCAACTTTCTCTTATTTCTCACTCACTTGTTGCTTGCTTGCCTACTTTCTCTTACTTGGTTACAACTTAAATGACCACCTCTATTTATAAGTAGTGATAGAATGATCTAGTGGAAGATATATAGTACTCTCTTATACAATATTTACCTTCTTCTAGAATCACACTAGAACTCTTATTCCAATTCTCTACAACTCTTTGACTATTCTAGATCCTTCATAAAACATCCCTCAGAGCGATTCTTGAAACTCTGCAACCATCATGATGTCCATGCCCTTTGGGGATCTTAGCCTCTGTCGAATTACTCCGGTCCCTACTCTATGAAGCTTCTTCAAAAGACAGTAGTCTCTTTGATCTTGACCACCTCAACTAACAGTGCATCTATATATTTTCCGTTTGGGCGTTTCGATCGTGTCGACCTTCTAAATTGAGGTTGCATAGCTAGCATTCTAATTACGAATTTAGCAGAACTCAATAGCTTTAGCATAGACCCCGTATTTGTGTTAAAAATCCACTTAATATCTATAACTAATTTATCAAAAACACAATAACTTTCCTGTTTTAGAACTTAGAACCCATAAACTCAAAATACAGCTTCGTCTCTGTCAAACTCGTCTACTAATTTACTAGAGCTGGATATCTATGCCTTGCAAAACACGTATACAGATAGAATTCAAACAAAATAGGATGTTTTTCAATATAGAATTCTAACCTGTAGATATCAAAGTTCGGCTCCTTATAAAATAGCGCTGGAAACTCTTCTCTGAGAATCCGAATAGCAGAACCCGTATTCAGATAATAATTCCTCTTCTGCTCTTCCTCCTTATCAAGTTTCGAAGACGACATCGTATTAACCTTCAACGGAGCAGAATATTGTCCGTACAACAATCCAACATCCTCCAAATCCTTCACACTCGAACAGACCTTAACAACTCTTCTTCGTAGCACCAGTCTCTTTAGGTGTATTCGGCCGGCGGAGAAGGAAGAAATGTCCGGTGACGGCAAAAGAGTAGCCATATGATGACGTCAGGTTCCGGCGAAATTAGAGATGGTGAGTGAACATTTTTGTTTGTGTATAATTTTGGTGATGAAGAAGAAAGAAGAGAAATTGTATGCGAATATTCCAGAGAGATGGATTTTGTTTGGTTGCGGAGAAAATGAAAAATCTTATCGGAAAAAGACATAGCGCGGCTGAGAAGGAGGGAAATAAAAGGATAAGCTTTGTTAGGATAATTTGAAAAATTATGAATTCTATTGGTGGATGAAATTCAATATTCAACTATCAATATGTCTAATCAACATTATTAGGAGTTTTTCCTAAATTTGTTGTTTTCACATTTCCCCCCTTATTTGTATTTGTATTCTTAAATATTGTAACTCTTCTATAGATATATATTTTTTCGAGAACATATTCCTTAATTAGAAAATATCGTTATCAAGTTATTGATGAGAGGTGATTAGACAGAACATGAAACTGCTTCGTATTACTGAAAACATGATTATAGATAGGAAAGAGTGATGGTCTCGTATTAGGGTAGAAAATTAGTAGGGGTAGAGTGTTGTCTTGTCTTACGGTGGTCTGTTATCTGTTGTAGGACTGTTGAATTTTAAAGGTGTGAATACGAAGTGAAGGGTTGTAGTATGTTGTAGGATTGTTAGGTTTTAAAGGTGTGAATAGAAAGTGAAGGATTGTAACTCTCCTAAAGGGTTGCAACTTTTACGAAGGGTTGTGTCTTCTCTAAAGGGTTTTGATTATTTGAAAGGTTGTGCATTTTCCAAGAGGTTGTGACCTTTCTGAAAAGTTGTCTCTTTTCTAAGGGATTATAACATTTCCGATAAGACACAATCAACACATTTTCATACTACCTTTTGTTGGCTATAAATAGAGAGACTTTTTCTCATTTTTCCACTATTGAATTCTTCTATTCTTTTGCATACATTTCTTACCAACAAAATCGATCGATCATGTATGTGTGTAATCTCGTTGTTGTCTTTTTGAGTTCATTGAAACTATCAAATTAAAGTCTGAGGTGTTACTACTTCTTTAATGGTTAATCTGTTTTATCTTAGGAGGAATTAATCTACAACCACCAGTACTTGAGGTTATTAAATTTCTTAAGAACACACAGTGGATTCTGTGGGATCAGATAGTTCTTTATTTTTTCTTTTCATCTTTTATTATTTCTAGTTTGCTAATCTTAATGCATGAGATAACAAGGACTAGCTACCATACCATGTAGTTCCCGTTATCCCGCATGTTGTTTAGTGTATTTGAATGATCAGACTATTTTTTGTTGTTTTGTTTTTGGGGGTAGAGTTTACGGTACTTTTCTTATATCATTGTTATGCTTTCTTCCATTGTTTGCTTTTCTTTTACTTGGATTCGATGAACTTGAACCGAGGGTCTTCTGAAAACAACATTTCTATACCTCCACGAGGCAGTGACAAGGTTTGTGTACACTATGCCCTCCCATGATCCCACTTTATAAAATTTCACTGAATATGTTATTGTTGTAATTAAAAAATATAATTGATATTGATACATTCAGATGTCATTCTATATTTCACGACTTCGATAAATCGCTTACTCTCATTCATTTTAAACACAAAGGATAGAAATGTATAAAATTCTTAAAAGATGGTCGTAGATAACTTGTAGATGCAGGCCAATTATTTTGTTGAAGTAATATAAAATTATGGTATAGATTTTCTTTCTGAAAATTATTACAAGTAAATTGAAATTCTTTTTTACTTTGAATTTGTATATTAGTTAAGAGTTAATACACAAAAAATAAAATTACGATATTCTCTATGACGTAACAGCGCAGACCCAAAGCATGTGGCGAAGAGATTTGGTTCACTTTTTTAAGTGGCACGTTCGAGCTCAAAAGGCCACAATTTCCTCCACGTGGATTGCAGTTATATGTCTGCCAATTAGAATTGCAGTGAAATGAATAGAATTTCTCCATCTTTAATCAAATATCTTGGATTCGAGCTTGAAGGTATGAAAGAGAATGAACCTCAATAGAAAAGTATATACAGTAGTTTTTTCGTATAAAGTTATTGATTCTAGAGAATTAATAATATGGAGAACACAAAAAAAATTCAAGCATGACAAAATCGGAAGCCCCTTCTGAGGAGAACGGGTTATTCACATTTCATTTAATGGTCAGAGACGAATTGAAAGTTAAGCAGTGAGAATTCTAAAGATCCTCCGGAAGAACAATAGAGATGTCTCTTACATTACCTATAATATGTGAAAGTATCGACGTAATTTCATAGTCATTTGATCTCAATGCTAGATGAGAAACATAAGCCCAAAACCATGTTCGGGAGCGCCTCCCTTTTAATGAACCTTACATCGGCGAATCCAGATTAGTCGAGCACCAATACAGATATCATACCCCAAAATGAGAAATAAAAAATATATATATGTCCAACTAATACCAAAATCATATTTTGTTTTGCATAAATATATGCTGAAGCAGATCCAAGGAGGTTGCATAAAACAAAAGCCCTTATCAACAACACAGCAAAAAATACATCCAACAACATAGATTAAAATACACACATTACTTAAACAACAACATACTACTTAGTACTTATTTGTTAAAAAAAATCTCCATGTCCCAAATATTAACCATGAGTATTAACAGCTTCCCAAAGAAGACCCCTGGCTTGCATTGCTGCCGTCTTTAAAGTCCTTAATGTCCAAACATTAGCCTCATAAAATGACAAACTCCTATATGGCAACTTATGTTTTTTGCACAAATCTTGTACAATTGGTGACACTGTCCTCAAATGGCATCTAGGTAACCTTGGAAACAAATGATGTTCAAGTTGAAATTGCAATCCTCCATAGAACCAATCCATCCATGAAACACACGCGATATCGATAGTACCACTTGTTTGTTTCTCAAACCAATCGTTCCCTTCTGGCTGTCCAACGTATACATCAGCCGCGAAATGATTAAGAGTGAATTGAATATGTTGTAGTGATGTAACACAGAAACTTAAAAGCACAAACAAGAACCTCTCAGTCCAATTAGGTAATGTACTAACAAGAAGAGGAAACCAAGTCCAGAAAACAAGTATTCCCAATATGTTCAAAGCTCTGTCTGGTACTTTCCTTGTCGAAAACAATAACAAGAATGTTTGAACAAAGAGATTCACTCTTGCTACGCACATTATAGGGTAATACGTAAAATGTTGATAACTCACAAAGAATTTTGCAACTGAATCAAAAGTCAGCTCTCTTCCATAAAAACTAGAGTTCAATGATTTGAAAAACTTTGTAGAAACTGCGAAAACTGGCAAATGTTGTAGATCAGGGTCATGATCAAGGCTATTACACGCGACATGATGAGCGTTATGTGTCCATTTCCACCAAGCAATACTTATCCCAGTAAGACAATTTCCTGTAAGAATCTGTGCCAATTTGTTGAATCCCCGATTTGACATCATCACGTAATGACCAGAATCATGTCCCAAATAAGATATTTGCATCCAAGCTAATCCCAATAATGCAGCAGAAAGCATATGAACCAAGAAATTTTTACTCAACAAAACACCACAGATACTCAATGACATTAGCAATGTCACAAAACAGAAGGAATAAATCACCCCATGTCCCTTTTTTTCAAACATCCCTGCTTTCGAAAATTCACTACAGAGTTTCCTGTAATCTTTAGACACCTCTGTTACCTCGTAATCTTTTAGATGATATCCGGTGAAAAACTTGTCAAGATATTTCCAAGCAGTACCTATGAACATACAAAATTTCAAAATCTAATTAGTCAAATATGAAATGATCATTAATGTATATATTAATTCAAATTCTAAAAGAAATGGATTCAGTTGAACTCGTAGAACCTGGATGAAAAGCAATGAATGCATCAGTAGCTTCTTGTCCAGCCAAACTACGAATCGGAATATCGCCACCTGGATGTTCTTTCACCCAATCTGTAACATTGTAACATTTTCCTTGAATTGAAATCCATAAATCATCTTGTTTGTCATGTTTCTTCAATTCCTCCGATGTAATGTACTTTTTATCATCACTCATGATGAATAAATTAAAATTAAAATTAAAACAAACGATTATTAATTAATTAATAAGATCTAACAATCAAGAACAAAAACCAACCCCTTTATAATATGATTAAACAATAATGTAACGTAGGAAAAAAGGGTTGGTTTTTTTTTGGGGGGGCTGATTAGAGCAACCCTAAAGATGTTTGTAACTACTTTAGGGATGTTTGATTTTTTGTTTTTTTTTGTTTTGTTTTTGGTTTTATGAATGAAAAAGAGTGAATTATATATAGAAAGAAAAGATAAATGATTTTGAACGTTAATATATGTATTGTTATTATTATCCTTTTAAAAATGCATTTTGAGTTTGTTTTGATTTGGGAAATGGATTTGTGATTAGAGAGAGAAGTACGGATAGAGGAACATCTAAAACGGTATTTTTTTTAAAAAGATATATACTATATATGAAAAATTCTTTTGGCCAAAATTTGGTCAGAATGGTAAAATCACATATTTTATAGTATGTTGTTTTACCTTTTTGAACATTTTTCTTTTTTTAACTTTAATACCTTTTAATTAAAAAATGGTAAAAAGATCAATTTATATTAAAAAAAAAATTATAGACATTTTAAATTTCTGGCCAAATTATGACCAAATTTTCTGGTCATTTAGCATTATCCATATATTTATTTAATTATTTTTGAAAAAAATAGGGGGATACAGTAGCATTAACATAACATGTGGTTCACTGACTTTCACGTCTCGCAAAATTGCAATCCACTATCCACGTAGGGATTAATTGGAGACCTTTTTGTCTATCACGATTAAAAGAAAGAAAAGAATGGTAGTATTTTTTTTTTACCTTGCAGGATAATCCGCAATCGTTATCATTTATGTCACAATCTTTGTTCTTTGGATGAGCACTTTGTGCACATTGGGTAAAGTCCCTACTGTGTAATAGCCTGCAAATCGCATAGAAGATGTAAACCGCACTAGACAAGCAGGGCAAAGTCACGTGGTTGTCAGGTGTCCAATTGGACTCCCTTCATCGGGAAAAAAAATATTGTAAATACAATTAAAATGATACATGTGAGCTAGTGCTCGCATGTTCGAAACTCACAAGCAATAGGCAAACCCTATGTAATAGGCTCGAAAAGAATTATTCTACTTCCTGCTCAAATTATTTATCCTTATTTTATTTATAAGTTTCTTGAGAAATTAGTTAGAGGAGTATATGAACCTATGCAACAGACTCGAAAAGAATTATTCTACTTTCCGTCTCAAATTATTTATCCTTATTTTATTTATAAGTTTCTTGAGAAATTAGTTAGAAGAGTATATGACTATTTTACCTTTATTTATGTCTAAGTCATAAGTTTTTATATTGAATGTTTATTTTATTTATGTGTCATCTCCATTAATAACAAAAAATTTACTAAGGGTGAAATGAGAAAAAATAATTAGTTATGTTTGAACTTCTAAAATGACAAATAATTTAATATATCTATTTTTAATAACCACAATATAGATAATTTGAGATAAATAAAATAACAGTTTACTATATAATATGAGACTGAGAGTAATCTATTCACACAAATATTAACTCTATTTTTTAAGAAATGAGGCTCACTACGATAGCTTGCAATTGGGGCCTGTATGCCGGGGGTGGATTTACCTCGACAATTTGGTAACTAAATAAGATTTCAACTTCGTATTTTTTTTTATAATCGGTCACTTAAAAAGACGGTCGATTAGAATTGATGGTGAGACCTGTTGACATAATAATGCACATTAAAACGTGACAAATTCATTACACATAAATCACTATAGATATATTGAAATTAATCAGTAACCTACTAACCTATAATAATAAACAATTATCCTACTATGGTCAATTAAAAGCGCAATGATAATGTAATTATTTTTCAATATTACTGTATATAACTTAAATCCGAACGTTATGATTCGAGTTCAATTTCCTGATGCATATATTTATTTCTATCCAAAATTCTTTTTGGAAAATAAAAATTCTTCTAATAAGAAAAACAACACCTCAACTAGTTGGACTGCATGTGACTTGGAAAGTGAAATGACCTTATGAAATAAACTAGTTAAGTGTTGGGATTTTATCCTACTTTTTAAAAATAAAATTTGAAATTTACTTTTTCTCCGAAAAAAAAGTTAAACTATTACCATAATTATTTTAACTGTTTCTAAAAGAAAATATAATTCCTTTCCATATTTAGGTATTCTTTTCAGAAAGCTTGAAACTCAAGATCACTAGTCTCATATCAAGAACATAATAACATCCACGATGTAGTTATTTAGAGAGTTTTTATTTAGGGGGAGATTTCTCTCCCAACATATTTAAATATTTTCTTTTATATTATAATTTTTTTTTTATGTAGTTCAATTGGTCAAACCATATAATGATATTATGCTTTTAAGCATAGTTTTGGTCAGCTAACTTATCACTTTTATAATTTACAATTTTAAGCTTTCTCATGACGTTCTAATTCATTCAAATCCAATATTAAGCGCTGCTGAAACGCCAAGGAAATTCTTTGTAATAATCACAAGTTAGAGTTGCAATGTCAGTTGGGAAGAATCCGAAAGTGAAGGAAAAGAGGAGGAAAGGGGATCGTAGGCCAACCATTAATCACACGTTAATTCATCGATATTTTTTATCCATCAAAATAATAGCCAAAAAATATATATAATTGTACATAACTAGTATTTTTTATATATATATTTAGTTAGCGACTGTAATTATTCTTGGTAAGCAAACAAATAAATATGATTGTTTGTTTGATTGATTGATTGGGAGTATTGGATGCCCCTCTCTTCTCTCTAAATGGACATTTAATGAAAAACTAGGAAATTTCGTTTAGATAGACCATGGGAAGATTTACACATCATTTCACAGGAATGTTCACTATTTCTAAATCTTGAATTAATTAACTATTATATTAAGTGAGATTAGTGTGTTTGCAATTTTTTTTTTTTTATTTTTTTTTTATTTACCCTCCCCTAGGAGCTCCCACCCCTTTTGCTCCTTTGGTGACTCGAACTCGCAACCTTCGGGTTGGAAGTGAGGGACGCTTACCATCCGAGCAACTCCCTCTCGTCAGTGTGTTTGCAATTATAAATGTCAATGTGAGTTTTTATTTATACAGATTTAACAATTTAACTTTTTCCTTAAACTAAGTTTTGTAATATGACTTGTCATTATTCATGAGCTAATTTAGAGATTTATTGTGAGCGGAGTATTTATCTTCATCAAAGCTCACTGGTGTATTTTGTGTGTATGTCTTTATTGTACGCGTGAAGAAATAGAATCGAATATAGATGTGTAAAGGCACTAATTTGAGTCCTATATCATTATTTTGTCATTTTATTATTCGTCTTGTCAATATGGGACTTTATCCATACGCACCTAATATATATATATACTAACAAAGGCAATTTTCCACATACATTTTTTATTGACCTGTGTAATGATCTTGGGTTGAAACCAAAAAAAAATAAAAATATGACTCTCAATTTAATTTTGTCTTAGTTAAATACTACTTAGATAATTAAAGAATATTTATTGTTATAATTTTATGTACTATATATACTCCAAAAAATTTATGGCTTCAAAATGATGAGTTAGGAAAAAGGAAAAAAAATGTCAGAAGTGGGATTTGAACCCACGCCCTCTTACGAAGACCAGAACTTGAGTCTGGCGCCTTAGACCACTCGGCCATCCTGACTTATTTGTTGTTTGATCTACGATTTTAGTATTTGTATTAATTGTTATACTCATTTTGAGAAAACATTATATATATATAACCAAAGTGCATAACATTAATGGAACAGGAGGACAGAGTGATTAAATAAGAAATTATGTCTGAATCGTCGTTATTCAACTTAATTACTCTCACGTTTGATCACCTTTTGCTTATAAAAAACTTCAAACATACTTTGAATAAGATTTTTACAGACATTCTTAATATTAGAGTTTAGAAAGGTGTACTATAACAATATAACATCCTTCTATAAATTATAAATACTAATAATAAAATTTTCAGAAGACAAGAATACAATGCATGGGAATCGAACCCTCACTAATAAAGTTTTGACGCATCAACAAGGTGATAATGTTGGTCGTGCATCAAGTGAAAAGGGGCTACAGATTCTTGGTGGACACGAATTATTTTTAGCTTCGAAGCAAGGTGAGAAACTTATTGTTTTACGAGCTGAAAATTCTAGCAATGACAAGAACACATCTGAGAATTTTGGGCAGAGACTAATTGATGGTGTTGAAGATGCTAAAAATATATATATGGGCAACACATTTTGCAAGTTGGAAAACGAGAATGCAACTGAAATTGGAGTAGTCAAATACTTTTCTCGACTAGTCAAAATAATTCTCCAAGTCACGAAATAAGTGCAATTGAGAATTCTCAGGACATTGATGGTTCATT
>JAJOOE010002717.1:0-38702 GCA_036250405.1 Solanum raphanifolium | reverse complement strand
TGTAGAGTCTTAAGTTAACTATACTTAGAGTCCTACTACAATACATATTACTACTATAATAATAATAATAATAATAATAATAATAATAATAATAATAATAATAATAATAATAATAATAATAATAATAATAATAATGCAATTATAAATAATCTAATTCTAGTTGTACTATAATTATAATCGTAATATAATCCTAGTCGTAATCTAATCCTAATTAATATAAGTAGTCTAATCCTAGTGCGACTCTAATTCTACAACAGTGCTGTAAACTCGTGTGCTGTAAACACGTCAGTCAACTTCGTTGGACCTGTTCCATTAACATGTTCCAATCATCAGCTTATTTCATCTTCAACAATTGTTGTAGACTCGTCAGTTAGCTTCGTTGGACCTGTTCCTTTGACATGTTCCAATCATCAGCTTCCTTCATCTTCAACACTTCCCCTCAAGCTAGAGAGTAGAGGAACGGTTACTCCTAGCTTGCTTCAAATACCCAGCAAAAACTTGTTTTGTCAATGCTTCAGTATGAATGTGATGTCTAGTCGTTGATTGTGATAGTTCATCTGCAGATTGATACAAGTAGTCCCACCAGTAAAAATACTTAAGAGCAGTATGATTATTTCTACCACATATTTGACATGACTCAAAACTATTCCTCTCCTTATTTTCACTTTGGAAACTTTTATTGTTTAGAGAACCTGGTCCATATTGACTGTTCTGAGAACCTGTTCCCTGTCCAGCAGGCTTGAAACTTGTTTTTCTGGAGTTGATGTTATTGTTTCCTCTTCCCCTGCCTTTTTTAGCAGATAATATCATGTTATGGTTTTGTTGTGACACCTCTTCTTCATCTTCCCTTATATCAAAACTTGTGAGAACATTAACAAATTGATTAAGGGTGGAATATGATGCCATATCTAACATGATTTTTGGAACTGACTTTTCACATATGCATTTAAATTCCTTGATGTATTAATCAATATTTTTGGTTCCTAGCCTAACACTTTGTAGTTGTTTAAGCTGAAACTTTTTTTCTTTTGTTGCTTGAAGATAAGTTTCTTCTAAGCATTCCCACGTCTCCTTGGCAGTTGAGCAGCCCACAATTAGGTACATGCTTTCTTCGGTCAAGGTGCTTGAGATCCAACTCTTTAGCAACACATTTTTCTCCTTCCAATCATCAATGGTGCCACTATCTTTTGCATCCTTTTCAACCGCTACAACTTTCCCAGCAGTCTGTCTAGTAGAACAACTGCTTTTACTTGGTTCATAGATGAGACATGTTAGTTTCATCCTGAATCAATTGAGATATGTGTGTCCTCCCTATGAGGTAGTTTGCTAGCTTAAGTTTAATGGAGCAAGCGGTAATGAGTTGGTGAAGTGAAGAGGTCGACATAGTATTGGTAGAAGTGGTCATTGCAATTTAACGTGTGCTTTTTTTGTGATCAATACTCAGAGAACGGAAGAGCTTTTATGCTCTGATACCATGTAGAAATCTCACGTCTATGATTAGAGAAATCAAGGATTGTATTGATAAAAATAATGTTGAGTTACAACTCCTTATATAGGGAGAGAATTGTAGAGTCCTAAGTTAACTATACTTAGAGTCTTACTACGATACATATTACTACTATAATAATAATAATGCAATTATAAATAATCTAATCCTAGTTGTACTATAATCCTAATCGTAATCTAATCCTAGTCGTAATATAATCATAATTAATATAAGTAGTCTAATCCTATTGCGACTCTAATTCTACAACAGTGTTGTAAACTCGTGTGCTGTAAACACGTCAGTCAGCTTCGTTGGACCTGCTCCTTTGACATGTTCCAATCATCAGCTTCCTTCATCTTCAGCACTTGTTGTAGACTCGCCAGTCAGCTTCGTTGAACCTGTTCCTTTGACATGTTTCAATCATCAGCTTCCTTCATCTTCAACAATTATTTCTTTCAATAGGTGCATGAGAAATTTTATCACACAGTGAAAAAATATGTTCAAAAAAATCAACATTCTTTGTCTCAATTATAGTATTGTAATCAAGCACATCACTTTTCAATACAAGAAATCTATATGCAGCACTATGTTCAGCATATTCAATAAAGTATGCAATCAACAGTTTTAGAACCAATTTTTCTCTTCTTAGGTTCAGGCAAACGAACTTTAGTAAGACACCCCCACACTTAAACATATTTCAAATTAGATTTATAATTTTTCCACAATTCATAAGGATTTTTGCCCGTTCTTTTATGAGGAATTTTATTTGTAAGTGACATGCAGATAATATAGCTTCACCCCACAAATTATCAAGAGCATTAAAACTAATTAACATGAAATTCATCACTTCTTTTAAAGTTCTATTTTTTCTTTCAGCTACTCCATTAGACTCAGGTGAATAAAGCGGGGTTACTTCATGAATAATTCCTTCTTTTTCACAAAAGGCATCCAAAGATATTTATTCTCTACCTCTATTAGATCTTATTCTTGATTTTCCTACTAAGTTGATGTTAAACATCAGACTTAATCATAAGCAATAAAAGCATCAAATGTATCATCTTTATTTCTAAGCAAATACAACTTAGTAAATCTGAAAAAATCATCAATAAAAGTCACATATATCTTTTACCACCTCTAGTCATAGTCTGTTTCAAATCACCTAAATCAGTGTAAATTAAAGATAATAACTCAGTTCCTCTATTTACTGGGGAAAAAAAGACTTTGTAGTAATTTTAGCTTCATCACATATTTCACATTTATCAAAATTATTTGAGTCTAAATCAGGTATTAAATCAAGAGATCACATATTCTTTATATATGAGACATTAACATGTTCTAATCTAGCATGCCATAAAGAATGGACTCAATCATATAAGCAAAAGCAAATACACTTTCACTGAAATTATCACAAATATTAAGCACAAATAAGCCATAGTTACAATATTCATTGCTCACTAATATTATTTTTAGTCAATATCTCCTTATTATCTTCAAACGAAACCTTTATTGCACATTTTCCTAATAATCCCACAAAAATCAAATTAATTTAGATATTAGGAACATGCAATTAATCACTCAATGCTAACGTTTTACCAGATGTGAGTTTGAGAAGAACTTTTCATTTTTAAAAAACTTTGGTTGTCCTTGAGTCACCAAAATAGGTAATTTCTTCTCTTTTCTCAACTTGGGTATATGACAAAAAATCATTTTTGTTTATACAAATATGTCTTGTAGCACTAGAGTCTAGAAAATGATCAAAATGGTCCTTCATATAGGGGTTGAATTATTTTGGTCCTTTATATTTATCATCTTATACAAATAGTCTTTAATAGATATAAAAAGTGTATCATTTTGGTCCTTAGCCCTAAAAACTAACTGAAAAATAAAAAAAAGTGTTAAACTTAACTGTGGATCCCACTTTTTGGTGGACCCTTTCTTCCTCCCTCTTTCTTCTTCCCCATCTTTTTTATTCCGCCATTTTTTCTCTAATTTGCAATTGATTTATTCTTCTATTAACTGCCAAAAATTCTCTAAAACAAACAAAGTTTTCTTCAAAATTCAAAAAATGGTTTGTAAATTTTTATTTTCTACCTTTGGCTGTTCAGTTCTTATTTTTCTTCATCACCAACATAACTAACATTTATATTGTCATTAGAGTCCAAGAACTCATGATACAATTTGCAGTCTCCAATTTGCAGCACCAAAAATGTCGAAACCATTAGTCTGAGTATTATATGTAACTATGACAGGTGATAAACCTTCTCTTTTCATCCTCTCCATCATCTCAAGACTGCCACTCATCTCAACAACCTTATAATATCCATGAATCAGGGTGTTAAATCCGACAACGTCTTACAAACTCCCCAATGTTTATCACTCAACATTTCCATCACAAAATCTGCATTATACAGAAGACCCTTTTCACAAGGTCCCTTAATTAATAATGACGGAAAAAGAAGATGGAGAAGAAGAAATGACAGAAAAAAAGAGGGAGGAAGAAAAGTGTGGGACCCACCGTGAATTTTAACAATTTTTTAACTTTTCAGTTAGTTTTTAGGTCTAAGAACCAAAATGATACACTTTTTATATACATTAAGGATTATTTGGATAAGGTAGTATATATGAGGACCAAAATAATTCAACCCATATAGATGAGGGACTATTTTGATCATTTTCTCCACCAGAGTCTATCACTCAGTTTCTCACATTGGCCTCAATAATTTTATCTGAAATGACCGCAATAATCATATCATCCGTTTCAATCAAATTTATTTTTAGCTTAGCAAGATTGTCATTTCTTTTCAATATACTTTTGCATTGAGGTGTATGTCCATGAAGGTTTCATTATTAACATTGAATTTGTAACCATGTCTATTCACATATTTATATTTTTCTTTACCATTAATCTCTGACATAATGACTTGAACAGTAGCAGTCAGGGTAGCACCAACATCAATATCATCAATAGTTTCAGGACACGTATTATATGTCATAATTTTTTAGGTTGTTGGGGAACAATTAAATATCACAATAATAATACAACTTATCATTTAGCAAAATAGTAATTCTGAAGACAAGCCTGTGTGAACAAGCACCGAACAATGTGAACAAACACCGGTCGGCTTCTTGCTAGTGTGCGTTAGTGAAGCTAATAGTTCGGATGCACATACGTTTTCTTGCTCCATTTCCTTGGTACCCGAACCAGAGAACTATCCACAAGACCGCTTCATGCTCCAAACTCGAGAGATGAATATTACTGTGATAGTAATATATAAATACTGATGCAAAATATTAATACTTGAGTCATGTTGAACACTATCTTAAGAAACTATTTCAGTGGTGTGAAATATTTCCCTAGGATTAAACAAGTCTTCCCTATTTGAATAGAGAACACATGAATCAACAAATTAATTAACATCAGCAAGTTATTAGTGGGGAAAATAAAATAACAAAGCCCAAATTACTATAATTAACTTAAAAGGAGAAGACTAAAGAGGGAGAGAGGCAGAACATGAGGGAGAGTAAGAGAGTGATAGTTTTGTTACTGCTTTTTTTTTATCAAGGGAAGATAACTATTTATAGGCCAATAAGAAGCTTTATCATAAGACAAGTGTCTTAAAAGACACCAAATGAATAAACACAAAAAAATAGTCCATCTTGTAATCACATTCCAAACGATTTCATGTCACATTGAGTAGCAACAAAAGCACAAAAAGTAATTTAATCCAAACTTGTTCAAAATGGTTTGTAGAGATGTAGCTTAAGTTTACTGATACCTCCCTTCATAACAAATTTAAACAAACGACCAATTCACAAACATAAAGCTGATACAATGAGCAGTATCTTCTTCATTCAGAACCTTCCAAGCCACAGCTTTCTCGTAAGAAACAGGCCTACCCATGCTCGATAAACAGATTCCGCCTTGGAGACATGCAAAACCCTGTCACAATATGAGAGTTAACATGGTTAGTACATGCTTGAATGCTCCCGCTCTCTCAGAAAAGACAAGAGAATCACTCTATTCATTTCAATCGTGCTTGGCTAAGTTTGGCAGTGTATAATAGCACATTGTAATAGCAGATAGTAGCTACAAGACTACCCAATCACTGCCTCACTAATTGAATAGATTCCTCACAAAGGAGTTACCAACCTGTTGCATTATCTGTGGGAACTCAGAGCAGAGATTTTTCCTTCCATGTTCGTCAAATATTTTCTCCAAAGAGATATCTTGAAGTGCAACCAAGGTTGTCTCGAGCATGTCAAGACCACCCTGGTTTGCAAATGTGAAAACTGGCATAGCCTGCATAAATATTGAACTTCAGCACCCATATACCAAAAGATTTTAGAACTGGTAGCAGATGAGAACTATAAACAACACCAATGATGTCAAAAGTCAAAGTCACAATCACGAAGTCTTGCTTCTAACGCATAGTCCAGCTGAATATTTTCCAGAACAAGATATACTCCCTGTGTCCCAACTCCCAACTTATGTGATACATTTTCCTTTTTAGCCTGTCCCAAAAAGAATGATGCCTTCAACAACAACAGGGTGTACGCATACATTTAAAAACAAGTGAACTTTAAACCAAAATTTTTACCCTTAATGAGATACATTTATAGCTTTACAAATATATATGCCTTGTTTTAGACCACAAGTTTTTAAAGTCTTTCTTTCTTGAATTATGTGCTCAGTCAAGTGCATCACATAAATTGGAACCGGGGGAGTACTTGAATTCTAAGATTTTGCTGAAGAACCTGTTTACATGAGCATGAGACTGTAGAGAAAGACGGTCCAAGAAAGCAAACCTTTACAGAGCAGCAGATAATAGCATCTGAGTGATGCCATAGGCTATCAAGGATAGATTCACTTCCTTCACTACTCAATTTCGGAAGCTCCACACCCAAAAAACGCCTTGTAAAAAAGGGTGAACAAGAGTCAAACACTTAATTAGCAGTGGACAAAGATGCAATAGCTTCCTCATATACAAATACCCTATTCAAGAAAATTTCTAAACGGAAACAAGTAAACATCATTTGCACATCAGCACTTGCAGAAATAAAAAACGAAAAGAAATCAAACTTATTACAAAGAGGAATCAAATCTCTCTTATTTTCAGAGGAAAGCAACACATCTCAGCCATAACAGAGGATAATACAAAATGATTGATTGACTGCAGAAAGATGAAACATGTGGCACGACCACTATACAACAGAACCAATATAGGTTGCCAACAAACCATGATACATCGAATAGAAACAGATGACACAGTTTATTGAACTCGGCAGACAAAATATATCACGACATGACCAGTATACATCTAAACCAGCATAGGCTGTCTACAACCCATGTGTTCATTTAGAATTGGATTTAGAAAATCACATACTTATATTTTAAGTGACATGCAAGTATATGCCACACCTGTAACTTTGGCAGATCCACCGAGCTAGTGTATGAGCTTCAGGAGTCCCCAGCGGCAGACGAAGGCCTCCCACAGAACCGAAGTTGGATGGAGAAAGTGCCAATGCAACCCTTTGAACAGATGAAATGAAGCTTCGTACATACTTTCTAGCCATTGATGCAACATTCTCTTGCATGTGGCTTTCAAATGCAAACTGAAAAGCAATTGTCATAATAGATTTTGATGTGCCACCAGTTGACTTGAGGTCATTAGCCACCTTACTTCCTACTGGCCCAGTTTCAAGAGCAGAAGTAAGATCAAGGGTGCGATTTGGACTGGAGGCTTCCTGCATGAAATTGAACATTCTCAAATTACTCCGTGGATAACAAGCAGACAAGGAAACAGCAGAATAAGAAGTGATCAAGTGATGAACATGATACCTTAGCAGAGTCTAAAGGAATAATGCGAAACCCAGAAGGAAGGAGTGGTGCATCATCAGCAAACGAGGCATCAATTGGAGCAAAAATGAGTTCAGCACAGGTACCAACAGCATTTTCATCCATTCCACTGCACAACTGCCAAAAGCACAGAAGTCAAAGCGTTGTAAACCACATTTAGAGTCAAAACAGCCATTTTAACCTTGCATACTCAGCTTTCTATACAGGTTTGACCAATATTGAGTCCATCAAATCTTGTGACATCTTAACAGAAGTATCAAGAATCTGGATGCTCACTATTTGGTTATACAGCAGCCTGGTGATACTAAAGATGAACATGCATGGTAACTTCCGCGTTTTAGTAGATCAGGAGAATAACATACGAGCATGTGTTATCTATAACAATTTTTCTTGTGGATCTGGATGGTAGTCCAAAACCAGAGTTAACTAAATCTTCTCAAACAATTACATAGCCCACCATCTAGTATTAAGTCTGCTTATATAAAGCTATGAGTTTTGTAGTACCAGTAAAATTTCTCTACATAGGAACAATATTCACATGTTCAGGAATAGAACTTACTTGCAATAGAAACATATCTCTTGGCATTATAACATCTTCTGGGGAATGGCAAACTCCTTCCAACTTAATGACCTCCAGCAACTACTGAGCACAAAGGAGTTTGTGATTAACATTAATGACAAGGGATCAACAATAATATTTGTCAAAGAAATGGACCTTACAACTAACTCAACCCCAAAAACTAGCTCATGAGTTGAGGATTAGTGTTTTAAAAGATAAATAACATTGAAATGATAGAAATTTCAAGAAAAATATAAAATAAGTGCAAATGTACATAGAACTGCTTCATCTTAAAAACATTAATCAAAATCAACAATTGACAAAAAAATAATCAGAAATGCTCATCTAAGGGAACTAATCAATTTTTTTCAAAAAATGGGTAGAAATTTAGAAAATAACCTTTAAAAAAACGAAGAAGAAACTTTTACAATCAAAAGCATCAAATTAGACCAAGTGATGAAGAATGATGTGTTTTTGCTTTGTAGTTTGTACATTGATCATTTTTTTCTTAAGCCAAAAAGACAAATAGATGGAATAAAAATTAGGGCCAAGAATAAAAAAATGTTTTGATTTGAAAGTTTTTTAACATTTAAAAATTTAATAACAAGTTAAATTTTGTATTTTATGGCATTAATTTAAGGACTTGTTTAGCTATTTTAATTTTAATTACAAGAGGGCTAACACCCCAAAACAAAACTAGTAAAACACTGGTGAGAATTTCCAAAGATCATATAAGGAGACAACCCGATGTGGCACTCAACACCCCCGGCACTCCAGGACTGGACAGCTGAAGCATGGACAATATAAGATGGGGGGCCAACTTCGGGTGAAACAAGAACTGGGATGAGATGGCCTTTGATACCATGTAAACATATGACACTTGGGCCTAATTCAATCCAAAAATCTAGCTCATGAGAGGAGGATTGTCCAAGTCCAAAGAAGTAGACCACCGGTCCATGCACCCATCAATGTGGGACTCTAACAGTATCCAAAGAAGATAGAAAGATGGGCAAGCCATTGACTAAATAAGATCTAAACACTTGCCTCTTCATGTTCAACAGTATGTGCCAGTGGAAGTATCACTTGACCCCCAAAGTTAGAGACTCGAACCCCAGGTAGGCTGCAAGGACCAACTTTAACAGCTGCAGCCGAGTAAGCATCAATATTGTTGTCTACCCATTCTGATCGATGCTCACGCAAAAACCTGAGAAGTATCGCAGGAGTCACACTCTGAACAAGAAAAAAGAAGATGTCAAAAAAGCAAGAAAAGAATATGGTCAAGTCAGGATAAAGTACATGAATTCCCCAAAAAAAGAAGATGTTGTGTAAAAAAAATTGCCTAGGAAAAGTAGTGATCACGGGTAATAACAGAGTATACAAATTTGACAACAAGACCTCTCTTTAACCATTTTATGATTTTTCAAGCAATAAAATATCCAGAATTTGGGCAGCATATAATCCATCCGCCATACAGAACGATCACCAGTATATGCCACTAGAAAACCAAGCATCAATTTTCTAAGGGGTTAAAAGCAGTAAAATGTATTTATCTACCTATCATAGTAGAACAGCTTAAAGGAAATTTCGACATAGCCAAGCCAATCTAGCTACACTATCAATGTAGTAAAATGGTGTTTTCCCTTTAATTTGGTTTTGTATCCCTGCCACGAAATTAAGGTTTTTTGCAGCCCAAGCACAGAGACTCAGAAGAGAAGAGAACGACTAAATAAGCCAATTAACTTAATGATTCTCATCAGTATTCTTAATCATCTTGGAATTAAAGTCAATAGTATCAGAATTCAAACAGTCATTCAACCAGTTAGAGAATGAAGTGAGATTGAGAAAAATGGAGAATTAATTATTTGTCCATTCTATCAAACAAGAAAGACTGTATATTGTATAATTTCAGCATAAACATACTGATTCAGCTGACCTGTAGAAGCATAGATGCTTTTGCACACAAAATTGCATTGCTTAGAGATGTAAATCCATCAGAAAAAGAAAGGTTTAAACCCATCAATTTGTCGGGGGATGAGTTAACAAGGATGGTGACATCATCCATTCCATCATTATCCAGCATAGACCAGCCTTCACTGGAGAAACCATTGAGAGCCTCATTGAACCCTCTGCCAAAATAGTGTAATGAATAGTAAATAGCAAGTAACTCGAACAAAACAGAAACAACATTCATATAAAGCTAGTATTCAGACCTGTTCAGCCTCTTGCTTAATGCCCGTAGAGCTGCTGGTCTCCTGCCCCAATTAGTGACATTAGGCTGTGAAACTTCCAAAGTTAACTGCCTCAGTTGGCGTAGTGCCTGCATGGAAAGGAACACAATGATATCGAGCATCTGAAGTACAAATAGTATTCTCGTCTTACATGACATGTTGCATCAGATTCGGTAGAAGTTCTTACTGCCATTGTTGTCTTCTGAGCAAGCACTGCAGATGACTCATACAGTGGACGCAACACTTCTGGCACACTCCATGCCTGGCAATAATAATAATGATACATAAACGGTAACATGGTGTACGTAGCTACTGAAAAATGATACATTTTCAGACATAATAGATGACACATTTACCTCTAAATTCATATGATCTACAATATGGACAATAGAACCGCCTCCCTCACAAGGCCTAATCAGGTATCCGCTAGGCAGCATTTCCGCTCTCACAAAATTCTGAACTTGCGGCATACTTGGACCATTTTGAGTATTTCCCAATGACCTTTCACAAACCTGTGCATTTATTAAATGAAATATTGAATCATGAGGAATACCAAAATCTAGTTGCAGGTATAGACATCAAGAAAAATGTATATGTCCACCAACCAGAATACTGTTTGGATTATATTGGAGACATACTCAAACATTTTAAGGAGAAAAACAATATTTCGGGGGGCACATTGTGTGTGATACTCATAAACATCATGAAAGTGATACTGCATATCTTCCGGGGATGACAGAAAACAAATCTCTTGATTTAAGAAATCAACTGGAAAAAACAAATCTCATACCACAAAGCTCCCATCATCCGTAACAGTAGTATAGCGTAACAGCCAGAAGTCACGAGGAGGCGCCAAAGTTGTTGGAGCATAAAGCTATACAGTAAGAAGCTTTCATAAGATCATCAAGCAAGCATAAAAGGACTGAAGGCGCGAGTAGTGAAAATTAGGGATAATAGTGACCTACCTGCATGTAAAGAAGTTCAATGGTTCCACCACTGGCAGTGGGCAGCATATTTAGAACTTCAACAGCCCGGCAGTCACGATACCAGGAAGGGCGATCCTTAAGGATCTCAGCAACCTAGAAGGAGCTCAGCCAATTAATTTTCAAATTATAATCCCAAAGAAGAACTAAGAAAAGATAACCAACTTACCCTTGTTGGATCTAAACCAACCAGGCCACAAGCTCTTGCTGCCATGCCAGTGCAACCATGAGAAATAGCAATGATTCCAATGGAATCCGGACCAGGCTAGTCGTAATAGCATGAGCAATGATTAGAAACACATCCTAGTGATATAGCTAAAATTGAAGTGAGAGAAAAGGTAGCTTAACAGTAATATGGTCCTTGCAAATTGCAAGTAGAGAGGTCACCAAGGTGAATATCAATCACATGAAAGGCGTAGCATTGGCTTATACATTTCAAACCATAAATTGTAACACAATATAAACTTATACTCCCTCTGTTCATATTTATGTAACAACATTTCGTTTTTAGTTTGTTGCAAAAGAATCGCAATATTCTAAATTAGGAAACAATTAAAATCAAACTCCTCATTTTACCCTTAAATTTAATGACAACTTTATACCACACAAATGTTATGGACCACAAATTTCAAAATTCTTCCTCTGTCACATTAACTCAGTGTGCAGTCGAACTACGCTGCACGGATTGAAACAGAGGGATTATATGTTTAAGATTATGGTTCGGAAAACAGTGTCTTTGATAATGCTAGCCAAGGGAATTCTCTATTGCTCCATAATTCATTGAAGATACTTATAAAGAAAAAGAAGCATCCCATTTCTTGCACTCGATGCAAGGACTTTACAGTTTGCAGATTTCAACATAATATTGATTGGAACAGATTAGCTGCATGAATTTTTTAATCATGTGATAGTAGGCTAAAGAGACCATAACCAATACACAGCACTTCCTTCACATCCCCACCTACCCCTTCAACCCCAAAAAAAACTCGACACTTGGCTATAAAGAATAACTAAATTTATTTGTCCATTATTTTATTTATGATATACCTTCATTCCAGGCATTTGGACCCACTCAACAGCAGTTCCAGTAGCCTTTGAAAGAAACTCTGTTAAAGTCTCTTCTGCAATGGACAAAAGTCTGGAAAAACACAAAAAGTTGAAAAAATTGCCACAAGCCACTCACAAACACCAAAAACAAGATAAGAAAAGGACCCAACAACCATAATCCCACTGACCCTGCAGGACTAGCATCTCTTGGAGGATGCTGAGGTGTCAAGTGGTGTTGACCACTCGTTACCACTGATTCACAACTGGTGTCTTTTGAAGTAAGCTTTGTCTGCAAAACAAGAATCACACTTTAATCCTCAGTTACCTAAAAACAATAGTTGTTTGATGTAATGAAAGAAGAATTTTCACTTCAATGATGGAAAGAAAATCTTACAGTTTGAGTTTGCTTGCGAAAGTAGCCATTTTCATACACCAGTTGAGAAACTTGCTTCTGCAATCTATCATTCTCTTCCATTAATAGCTTGTTCATTGCTGACAGCTTCCTATTCACACCCTGAAGCCTTGATGACTCTTTCCTCTGTTTTTCCCTACATCTATACAACTCCAAGAAACAATCAATTATACTTCAAATTAATTGGGGTCGCTATATGAATCCTTTACCTGGACTAACAACATCCAACAAGTCCTTACCCCTACCTCGCGGAGGTAGAGAGGCTGTTTCCGAAAAATCTTTAGCTCAAGTGCAGCAAATCAAAGTAGTTATGAAATAAAGGAAATACAGTAGCTAGGCAATACCTTCTATTCTGAAACCAAACTTTGATTTGCCTAGGCTCTATATGGGATAGAATCGGGCATTCACGAATAAGCTGCTGGCGACGCATTGAACTGGGCTTTGGACACTCATGATATAGCCTTTCAAGAGCTTCAACCTGCTCAGGTGTATAACGGACATACTTTCCGTTATCTTCAATTGATTTACCATCCTTGCAGGACATTGACATTATGACTCCTTACAATCCAAACACCCCTTTTGTTTACACAGCTTTCCCAAGTCTTCAACAACAATTCAAACACTAGCACTTTCAGTTACTTGTCTTTCTATGAACAAAACCACAACATTTCCATTTTCTTGGTAGTATTAAAAAGGGGAGGTCCTAAAATCAAGATTCTTGATATGTAAACAACCAATTACCAAAACGAAACGGCGTTTATCCCTCAGCCTCAAGCACTAGAAAACATAAATCTTTCGATTTCAGAGCTCCCAAGAACTAAACATAGCAATTTTCACAATTACCAACATCAACTAAACATACATTATTAACCATTACGAATATCAACTAAATACACCATTATTTCATAAAGATCACCTTTTTTTCCTACCCCCACTACTATAAAGACTTGTAACCTTCATATCCTCTGCCATCCACTTGCAAAACAGTAAAGTACCAACCTTTTGAATTCTGAAACAAGATTAGACATGGGTATCTACCAAAACTTAAAAAGATCCAATCTTTAATCCTTGTAAAGCAAAATAAACAAACCCCATAAATCAATCTTCCTAACTTTATCACTTCTTTCCACTTTTCAACATCTTTAAGGGTTTCATCAATTTTACCCAAGAAAGAAGAGAGTAGTAGGAAGATTACAAGGAATGAAGTTTTCTCAAAAGGACAGATCTTGAATGATGAATACTATGGGCGGATTATGTTAGATAAAAGGTAACTGAAACTTGGGAAAAATGACAGTAATAGAGAAAGGAGAGAAGGGAGGGATAATGTGATGATTTTTTGTTTGGATTGGTAAAGTGGTTTTGAGCTGTCAAATGTGTGGTTAGTTACCTTTTCTTTTCCTCTTTTGAGGCTACTTCTCTCTACTCTACTGTGATCTACTACTGTACTCTGTGTGTGACATTTTGCTGACTGCAGAGCTGCACCAGATATGGAATATCTCTGATAGAGACGTCCCTATGCCCCTTCAAAATGATTCACCATGTTCCAATTATTAATTGCTCCCTCAATGTAAATTTATCATCGTTTGATTTGATACAAAATTAAAAAAAAAAAAAACATCTTAAAATTTAATATATAATGTTAAGGGTGTTTATGATTAGATTAAAAAGATTTAAATTAGAAATTGAACCAATATAAAGAGAAGAGTATGTAATTTTAACCATTATTTAAGCATTTGGGTGGTTAAGGATGTTTATGATTTGATTAAAAAGATTGAAATTAGAAATTGAATCAATTAGAGAGAAAAATTATTATTATTATTGACAGCTTCAAAAATAATTTTTTACTTGACTAACTAAAATTAAATACATTCTGATCTTGCAACATGAGTGAAATACTTCTCTGAATTCTAGTTAAGTTGAGGAATTTTAGCTTTTTTTATTTAGAATTTCATGTTTCTACAAGAGTTTGAGACCACTTGTTATGTCATGTGTCATAGCAATATGTATTTAAGTTTAGTTAATCAAGTAGATGTATGTCTTTAAAGCCGTCAATAGTTCAAAGACAAAACTAATAATTTGCAGTAAGTTCAAGAGTTTTACAGTACTTCTCTCTTTTTAAGAATCAACAACATATGCTACATAAATTGGAACCGATTAAAAAGATAAATGTGTTACATAAATTAAGACATAAAGTACTTATTACATTTAATTTATTTGTTTGATTTTGATTTGATATGGAATTTAAGAAAAAAAAATTGAATTTTGTGATTTAAATTAAAAACGTATTAGAATGTCTTTTAATCTTATGATATTAAATATAATATGTGTAAAGTTAAATTAAAGAATTATAAATTATACATAAGAAATGGGAGACAACTTCTTTTTAAGCAAACCAAAAAAAAAAAACAGAGTAAAATAAGGGTTGTTTGGAAAGCCACTTGGTAATTGGATTGGTGTAATTACTAGGGTAGTAATTACTAGCCTAGTAATTACACTGTCTAGTAATTACACTGACCTGTTTGATTGCCACAGTGTAATTACACAGTAATTACACATGTCTTGTTTGGATGCTACAGTGTAATTATACATGTTCTGTTTGGATGCACAATTGCAATCATAAAATTATAATAAATTTTAAAAATAAAAATTAATTATTTAAAATTTATACTAGACAAATAAGAAACTTTATAAATGACATTTAAACTAAATATTTAAGATATATATTCTTTTTTGAAAATATATTAATTAATAAACATATTTTCTGTAACTAATATTATGAAAATATAATTGATTTATATTTTTTCAAATTAATATATTTCAATTGAATTGATCGTAACAACTAAAAGTATGAAGTTTCTACGAACATCGTGAAATGCATATTTGATAAAAAGAATAATATATAAATAAAATGTTATAAATTATTAAATGTTTGACAAAAATATAATCTATCAAGTCTAATTAAAAAATGATGTGCAATATAAATTCAATATTACTAAAACAAATGAAACTGAAAATATAACATAGGTTATAAATTCAAAACAAAAAATTTAACATAATACTCTTAATAACAAATTCAACATAGCAATAAATATGATTTATTTTTATTTTTTCTTAATGAAGAAAATGTAAGTTTATAACCTTACTTAACAATAAATTCTATTTTAATTTAAAAATTAGAATACTAATAAAATTATGCTAATGAGAAAATAAGCATGGCATAAAGAAATAGATAATACGAGAAAATTACATAGAATCACGTAAAGTAAGGTTGAGAACAAGAAGAAAATGAAATATATAAAATGAAAAATAAACTTTTACAAATTTTTAGAATAATAAAAATAAAAAAAGAACTTAAAATAATAGAAGTAAAAAAAATTAAAACAAAAAATAAAAATAGAAATAAAAAAAAAGAAATAAAAAAAGTAATCAGGTGGTAATTACACCATGTAATTACCAGCAATTCACAGTCTCTGCCTGTGAATTGTAGAGTGTAATTACCCCCTGTCAATTACACCAATTACCTGCTAACCAAGTAATTACCTGTCCTTCCAAACAGAACAAGACAGTGTAATTACACTAATTACACCAAATCCAATTACCAGGATGTCCCTCCAAACAGTTCCTAAAGAAATTGAAAGCGACAATAATTGTGATCTAATGTACTGTTGTTTGAGTTGTTGTTTGTGTGGAGTTTTTATTATTGTTACAAAGATATCTAATATAATATAAAAAGATAATTTAAAATAAAATTTGGCCAATTGTATACTATAAACATATAAAAATAATATATGTTTATGTCACTGTCAAGTAAAAACAGATGAGCAAAATAATACTTTGTATACTCAAGTTCTTTTTACTTTCTTGTAAACGTAGAGAATGACCAACAAAAAATTAACATATTTTTATATTAAGATATAATTTAATTTTAAAATGTTCATTTTATTTTTCATAAAATAATCTACAGTCACACAGATATCTATTATTGATTTAAATCACAGGTTTTAAAAGTTTTTTTTTATTTTTTAATTTTGTGATAAGTCAAATTAACTCATTAAAAATAAAAATGAACGAATTATTAAAGTTATCTTTTACTACCAATCAGTAACATCCTTTGTTTATTTCTCTTTTTATCACAAAATATGAAGATGTTTTTTATGAAAAGAGGTTCCAACAAGGGTACGCATGTACCTAAAGTTCTGACAACCAAAAGAAATTTTAAGAAAAAAAACAGAAAATATGTGATACTAAAAAGTAGTGCATATTAATAGGTTAATTAAATAAAGGTAAAGAGTAATTAATTGTAAGGCTGAAAAAGGGAGAGGGGTGTGGGTCACACAAGACATCATGATGAGGCTTTTTGCATGCGCCTCGATCCCTTCTATTTCTCCCTTCTTCCCTTTTTTTTTTTTTTTTTCTTCGATATCATATTGAAGTTTTGATTAAATTTAAATCACATATTATAAAATTCATTTTAAAGGTAATATTTTGAAGAAGATTTTCTTTATATTCAAGATTTGATTTTGAAATCTCTAATTAAATTTGGTTGCCTTCCACTTATTTACTTCCTCAATCCTATTTTATAGAGTATGAGTTAGTTTGATTTGACACAAAATCTAAAGAAAAAAGAAGACTTTTGAAAAATATAGTTTAATATAAGTGATAGATGTTTGTGTGGTTATAAATCATTTTATTAAAAATAAAATAAGTATTTTAAAATTAAATTATTAAGTACTTTATATAGAAATAGGTCATCTTTCGGGGGTTGACTAAAAAAGGGAAGTAAATTATATAAAATGAATAAGGGAAGTATTACTTCCTCCTATCTAAAAATAAAAAATAAAAAATTCTCGCATGATCTTTTTTTAATTAAAAAATATATTTATTTATTTATTTATAAAGTTATTCATTTTTAATCAGTTTTTCAATCATTTCTAACTTGAAGAAGAATCTGAAGAAGAAAAAACAACCAAAAATATGGAAAATTACGTGGTTAAACAAATTTATACTACTTAATTACTCATCATAGCTATAGTTTGCTATAATTATCATTCGTGACTAATGTTAACCATTAATTACATGGGTTGTCTTCGACTTTGTATAATTAGCCACGTTTGTATATGTATAATTCGCCACATTTGTATAATTCACAACTAACAATTCTTTGTTTGATTTGTATTTGTATACGATGGTTTGTATTTGTATATGACGATGATTTCCTTTGGTTTTTCAATTTTGTCATCATATACATTCAATCTTTTTGTGTTTAACTTTCAAAGTTTGTATAAACGTGTAGTTTTCGGATTTTGTATATTATAATTTATATAATGTAATTTGTATAATATATTGTGTATAATTGTTTAAAGTTCATATGTTTATGTTTGTATCAATTCGTTATTTTGAGTTTTATTATATTTGTACAATTCCAGACTTTATATTACTCTATAGAAAAACACACGAATTATACAAATGTACCTGCAAATTATACAAACGAGATGCGAATTATACAAATTATTGTCCTATCTCGCTCGCCTCTCTCCTCCCTCTCCCAATCTCTCTCGCTAGAATATACAAGTACATATGTATGATATACAATTATCTAACTGATATACGTATACATTTCACCTCTCTCCCACTCTCTACCCTCTCTCGATCGCCTCTCTCCTTCCTCTCCCAGTCTCGCCCGCCACTCTCCTCTCCATAACATGTAGTTACGAATTGTAATTAGCAAATTATAGCTATAGAGCGTAATTAAGCTATTTGTGAATGGCTATATACGAAAGTTCCTCACAATAGTAACAAATATTCTTTGATTGATTTTTTTAAAAAAAATGTATCACACCTCAAAATCATTCATTTTGAATCGGGGAAGGTATTATTACTTGTATTTGTTGCTAAGGACTATAAAAATTACTTGTGCATTATAATACTACTATCTTTATTTAAATTTAATAAAGAATACTCAATCGTTTAGGAGATCTTCAGCTCTGTCAATGAATCAAAATTTATTGCTTCTGATTTAATAACGGGGAATATAAGAAATTAAAGGGTGATTTGCCACTTGGAACATCACAAAATTAAGACTAGAATTAAAATTATACTTTATTTGTGTATGAGGAAAAATTGAATATAATAAAGAGAGCAAACTATACCACAGCATGTGACAAAGTGGAATTCTAAGGAGTAGTTATAAGCAACCTAGGGAGAGCGAAGAAAATCAACCCCAATATAATACAAAGAGACTCAAGTTAGGGAGGAAGAACATGCTTAGCTCTAGGCTTATTGCCCCTGTTAAAATTTTGAGGCGTATTGGAGAGGCGGCCTATGAGTTAGTTTAACTTCCAACTCTTTCGGATGTTCACTATGTTTTTCATGTCTCTATGTTAAAATGGTACGTTTTGAGTCTCACGTGCTTCAATGGAATTGGGTCTAGCTTGATGAGTCGTTGGCCTTTAAGGATGAACATGTGGCTATTCTGGACATGTAGAATAGAAAGTTGAGGTCTAAGGAAATTGCATTGGTTAAGGTTCAGTGGATGCATCATTCGATCGAGGAGGTTACATAGAAGGCCGAGTTTGACATGTGAACTATCCTCACATTTTTTAGCCTTCAAATATTTCTCTTTCCTTAATCTTTGAGGATGAAAGTTCTTTTATTAGATGTTGTAATGAACCTTGTGGTATTTTAGTATTTTTGTGTGATTTGACCAGAGGCGGATCTAGGATTTAAAGGTTATGGGTGCCATATTGTTAGGTTGATTGAATCGATCAAATTATTACTCGTTAAGTCTCAACCATTTGTAATTCTTCATCTAACTATTACACTCTCCGTCCCAATTCTTTAATTAGCATGATAGACTTAAAAAAATTGTGTCACATAATTTAGATGGACGAGAAAATGTCAGCAAAAATCAAATTTAGAACTTCTATAACTTGATATCATATGGATTTAAATTGCCTATCTTTACGTATATTACTATATTGTATTAAAGATCACATATACCATATTATAATAATGCCAAATGCATTGAAATTTTTCCCATGGCCTATTGGTATTACCATTGTTTTTTTATGTGTGATTGCGGGTACGAGTCAAAGCCCCAACATTTTTATTTTGCAAAAGATACGGAAAATGCATTAAAAATGAGCTAGTAGAGAATCGAACTTGCGACCTGGAGGCCGAAAATTCAATACTAGACCACGGGCACCATGCGCCTGCTTGTGTCTAGGGGTGGCAAGTTTATTATTCATAAGCTTTTTATATAGATATACATATATATACATGTATATATAAAATTTCAACCGAGAGCACTGGGTGCCGTGGCACCCCCACCATGATACATAGATGTAACACGAAACGTATAAATTGACTCGTATCTTCGTGGAAAGACCAGGAGGGTGGGTAATAAATTAAGAATGATGTTTTATGTGATAATTTAAGTGTTTAAGTGTTGTATCTCAAGTTTTGAAGTTAGGTAAGTGGCAAAATAAAAGTTGGCAAAAGTTACCGTAAATTCCTTATTAAAAATTTGTCTGAAATTTGGGTCAAATGTCTTGGACGTTTTCTCCCAATCTATTAAGAGTTATGGTCCCTGCTACCTATGAAATCGAAGGTCTACGAGTCTAGTTTCCAACGCATCAACCCGTTCGTTCATACGACTTCAGATGGAGAGATATTCGCGTTTTCGCAAGACTGCGCAAGCAGGCAGGTGAGGTGGATCCCCTAGGTCGGTGGAACTTTATATATTTCATCTTCTTCGAATTTTCTTCATTTTCCCTTCATTTTCCTTATTGAAGAACCAGAAATCTCACAAAACCTACAAAACCCACTTCTAGGATAAGCCAAGTTACTGATTTTCGTGACTTAAGTCCTTGACAAAAGTTGTTCTACGCATTGAGCTCGTCAACATGGTATGATTTGTTTTATCGATTTCCTAGCATATTGTACTTTGGTGTGTGGACAGCAGGGGTTTGGGCATATTTTAAAGTTTTGAGGTGTATTACAAACTTATAATCAAGGTAAGACCTTCTTTCATCGACTCTAGCTTTGATAAGTCTCAAATAGCAATTTGCGACAGAAATACAAATCTTTTATCGGATTTTCGTTGTATCTTATATTCTTTTGTGTTGATTATCATCCTGCCTTGTTGTATTATCAAGGGGGGTTGTGATTAAAGTTATTAGGACACGCAAATTCAGCGAAAAAGGTATGTTAAGGTTATTCCCTACTTACGGCATGTTTCCTTAAAGCTTAGAAGAAATGTATTTGGGTTGTTATCCTTGATATACTTGTAGCCGTGATTGTTGATTGTTGGCTGCTCGAGTTGATATAATCCTCATTTGTCGGGATTCTTATTCAGTTAGCAGCGTCCCTATGTTGGACACGACTTAGAGGCCATTTGTATAGGTTGCTTATAACTAAATTGCTCGTTTTTAGCGATTGGATTGTTATTGTTGCCCTTGGGGCTATTGTGGTTAGCTGCATGAATGTGATCTATGCCTAGAAGGGCTATGTTCTGCCTACAGGGCTATATGGATGCCTAAAAAGGGCTATGAGTTGCCTACGAGGATATATTGATGCCTAGAAGGGCTATGAGTTGCCTACAGGGCTATATTGACGCCTAAGAAGGCTATGTGTTGTTGCCTAAGAGGGCTATGAGTTGTGTATAAGCTATGTTGATGCCTAAGAGAGCTATGTGCTACCTACGGGGCTATATTAATGCCTAAGAGGGCTATATGACCGCCTACGAGACTAGGGGACTACCGATAGGGGTATATAGGTTGATTGGCACCTTCCGGGCTTATGGGGGCCTGAGTAGGTGGTCTTGTGTGCTGTTTGTACTTGCCGAGCTTATGGGGGATTGGTTAGGTTGTTGTTTTTATTATTTTTGATAAGTTTAGATTTAGGAGCAGGTCAGTACACTTATCTTATCCTTGATTTATTTATCAGATTATTCCAGTATATCAGGATACCTCATCATAGTCTATTGCCTTTCATACTCTGTACATTATTTTGTACTGACGCCCCCATTGCCTTGGGGCGCTGCATTCATACATGCAGGTCCTAACAAACGACTGAGTAGACCTCCTCATCAGCAGGATTGACTTTTATCTGATTGGCTAGCCCCTTTCATCCGGAGCTACCAGAGTTGGGAGGTTTGTTACCTTTTGTTGTATATATCTTTATGGGTAGGCTGGGGCCCTGTCCTGCTAATCTTTACTACTCTTAAAGGTTTGCAGACTAGTATGGGGGGTGTATAGCTACGTTATGGCCATACTGGCCTATGTTGTTGGTTTGTTGAAGCTTGTGAGCTATTTGATGTATTGTATTGATATATACCTGCTTTTAGTTTTGGTATAGATATCATGGTGGTCTCGACGGCCCAATTAGGACTTCTGTGCTAGTTGGCTATTTATTTATATGATCTCCTGGGAGTAGCTGTTTCTTTTATAGATTAGTTGACAGGGGCCTTGCCGGCCGAGGGCTTAGTTTTAAGCCGAGATATACTTGTTTGTTTTCTTGATTGCGTGTGGCTGCCATGCGTTAGTAACAAATGGTTCAGCAGGGTCGGCTCGGGCCTGAGTTTTGACATTAGGAGCCAGTTACGCCCCTCGAGTTTGGGGCGTGACAAACTTGGTATCAGAGCAACGTCGTATCTTAGTGAGTCTGCAAGCCATGTCTAGTAGAGTCTTGTTTATAAATGTGTTGTGCACCACATCCGATAAGCAAAAAGCTACCGGGCATGTTATGACTATCCTTCTTTTGCTCACCTCGTGCTATAGAGCGGTGTCTTAAGGTTTGAGGTTTCTATCTTATAATTGATACTTATATGCAGATAGAGATGACTGACACTAGACAGACCACAACTAGCCAGGGCCTAGATACAACTGCAAGCGAGGGTACCGGCAAGGTACCACAGGTGGAGGTAGCCCATTGTGAGACCCGGGGGGAGACATCTTCTCAGCCTCCTATAGCTTCTCCACAGCTTCAGGAGCCTCCGAGGGCTACAGGACTTCTGGCTCCACTAACAGTACCACCTCTAGTTCCTCCTATTCCATCTGATCAGGATTTCAAGAGTGCAGTATATATGTTAGCATAGTTAGTAGCTGCACAGTGCCAACCAGTTGCGCCAGATGTTGCCGGACCTTCTGAAAGGCCCAGAAGTTCAAGAGTTCATGAATTTCTTGCCTTGAATCCTCCACAGTTTACAGGGACATATCACAGAGAAGTCCCTCAGCACTTTGTTGATTAGCTTCATAGGATCTTCAGAGTTATGCATGCCTCAGCAACTGAGTCGATTGAGTTAGTAGCATTTCGATTACGTGATGTTGTAGTATTGTGGTATGAAAGTTGAGAGAGATCTAGGGGAAAAGATGCATCCCTACCCACTTGGGATAGCTTTACAGAAGCTTTCATAAATCACTATTTGCCTCGAGAGATTAGGGATGGCCGGGTGGACCAATTTCTGAACCTCCGACAGGGTGGCATGAGTGTCTGAAAGTACGGGTTGAGATTTGATTCATTGGATAGATATGCACCAACATTTGTTGATACGATGCATAACAGGGTGCGTAGATTTGTGGGAAGGCTTGACTCAAACTATATCGAGGTTTGTTCTACCGCTACACTAAATGATAATATGGATATCTGGCGGATTCAGGCCTTTGCATAAGGCATAGAGGATCGCCGACATCTACAGTACACGAGTGAGAGGGTCAAGAGAGAGAGACAGAAAAGGGCTAGGCCCACTGGTTTGCAGGTAGATTTTCAGGGTGGTCCCAAACCCCGATATTCTATTAGGCCACCTAGACCTCCACCACAACAGTTCCAGGGTAGTAGATTTGATCGTCAGGAATACTCAGGCCCAGGTGAGGGTTCACAAGCATCAGGCTCGCAGCAGCAGAGGGGTTCAGGCCAGGCTAGGACATCCCCGCCGCGTTGCGCTACTTGTGGTAGGATGTATATTGAGAGGTGCAGACAGGATTCCACAAGTTGTTATTCTTGTGGACAGGAGGGGCATGGGTGGAAAAACTGCCCTACCATAGATTAGGGTGATATAGGTCAGTCAACCAGGTCAGCAGTAGGTTCCTCCTCATCAGCACAGTCTACAGGGCGTGGACCCTAGACTTCAGCACGTAGAGGTAGAGGCGGAGGCAGAAAGAGAGCATCTAGTTCTGGTAGTGGATAGAACCATACATATTTATTAACCGGTCGACAGGACTCAGAGTCATCACCAGATGTTGTGACAGGTACATTGATTGTTTATTCCCATTGTGTTTATGCTTTGATAGATCCTGGATCTACTTTGTCTTATGTTACTCCATTTATTGCGAGGAGATTATGTATAGTAGCATAGTCATTATATCAACCCTTTTATTATATCTACACCAGTTGGTGAGTCTATTGTTGCCAGGAGAGTCTATTGAGGTTGCACGGTAGAAATTATCGACCGTCAGACCTCTGTAGATCTCGTAGAGTTAGAGATGGTCGATTTCGACATCATTATGGGTATGGACTAGTTAGTGTCTTGTTATGCTAATATTGAGTGCCAGACAAAGATTGTTAGATTCCATTTTCCAGGAGAGGCAGTTCGGGAATGGAAAGGCGATACAGCAATGCCGACATGTAGGTTTATTTCCTATCTTAAGGCAAGGAGGATGATTACCAAGGGTTGTATTTATCATCTTGTTCACGTTTATGATATAAATGCAGAACCACCGACTCTTTAGTCTATTTCGATAGTTAATGAGTTTCTAGATGTATTTCTAGACGAACTCCCTGGTATCCCTCTAGAACGGGAAATTGACTTTGCTATCGATATGCTACCAAGTACACAACCCATATTTACCCCTCCTTATAGAATGGCTCCTGCTGAGCTAAAAGAGTTGAAGGATCTGCTAAAAGACTTGCTGGATAAAGGCTTTATTAGGCCTAGTGCTTCACCATAGGGTGCACCAGTGTTGTTCGTAAGGAAGAAAGATGGCTCTCTAAGAATGTGTATCGATTATCGACAGCTGAATAAAGCAACTATAAAGAATAAGTATCCCCTTCCGAGGATAGATGACTTGTTTGATCAGTTACAAGGTGATAAGTGTTTCTCAAAGATTAATTTAAGATCAGGGTACCACCAAATACAAGTTCGGGAGAAAGACGTTCCAAAGACAGATTTTAGAACTAGAAATGGAAACTTTGAGTTCTTGGTAATGTCTTTTGGATTAACTAATGCCCCAGCAGTGTTCATGGACCTGATGAATAGTATATTCAGGTCGTATCTAGACTTGTTTGTGATTGTATTTATTGATGATATTTTGGTGTATTCACGTTTAAAAGATGAGCATGCAAATCATCTGTGAGCAGTCCTTCAGGTTCTTCGAGACCGAGAACTTTATGCAAAGTTTTCTAAGTGCGAGTTCTGGTTGGACTCTGTAGCTTTCTTAGGTCATATTGTAACAGATGCAGACATTGCGGTTGATACACAAAAGATTGAGACCGTAAAGACTTGGCCCAGACCCATGACTCCGACTGAGGTTCGTAGTTTCTTCAGGTTAGTTGGGTACTATAGAAGGTTTGTATAAGGGTTTTCTTCAATTTCAGCCCCATTAAAGCTGACTCAAAAAGCAGTGAGCATAGTTTCCTGGAGCTGAAGGACAGGTTGACATCAGCACCAGTTCTTGCATTGCCAGACGGTTCAGAAGGTTATGTGATGTATTATGATGCTTTTGGTGTTGGGTTGGGATGTGTTCTAATGCAACATGATAAGGTTATCGCATATGTTTCAAGGCAGTTGAGAAAGCATGAGAAGAACTATCCGACCCACGATTTAGAGTTGGTTGTAGTTGTGCATGCGCTAAAGATCTGGAGACACTATTTGTATGGCATTCATGTTGACATTTTCACAGATCATAAAAGCCTTCAATATATCTTTAGATAGAAGGAGTTAAATCTGTGACAACGTCGATGGATTGAGTTACTGAAAGACTACGATGTGGACATTTTATATCATCCAGGAAAGGCGAATGTGGTAGCTGATGCCTTCAGTCGAAGATCCATGGGTAGTTTATTATATTTAGATGTTGAGAAGCGTGAGCTAGCACGAGAGCTTCATCAGTTAGCTAGCTTGGGAGTCAGATTCTTAGAGGAAGAAGATAGTGGGGTAACAATTCAGGACACAGCCGTATCATCTCTAGTTGTAGAAGTAAAATCACGGCAACAAGAAGATCCTAGCTTAGAGCAGCTCAGAGCCAAGGCTCAGAATCAACAAACTTTAGCATTTGATATAGTAGGAGATGGAGTCCTTAGATATAGTGGTCGATTGTGTGTTCCAAATGTTGCAGGGCTTTCGCATCGGATTATGGAAGAGGAACGTCATTCCGGTTATTCTATTCACCCTGGTTTGACAAAAATGTACCATGATATCAAGGAGATATATTGGTGGCACGGGATGAAGAAGGACGTTGCTGAGTTTATGGCACAGTGTCCTAACTGCCAACAGGTGAAGGTTTAGCACCAAAAGCCCATTGGGCTAGTTCAGGAGATAGTCATTCCTTTGTGGAAGTGGGAAACAATTAATATGAATTTTATTACAGGGTTACCTCGATCGCGTCACAAGTTTGACTCTATTTGGGTAATTATTGATAGACTAACAAAAGCATCCCACTTCTTACCAGTCAGGGCTACTTTTACGGCCGAAGACTATGCATGGGTCTATATTAGGGAGATTGTTAGGCTACACGGTGTCCCAGTATCTATTATCTCTGATAGAGGAGCACAATTCACCACCAACTTCTGAAAGTCCTTCTAGAAAGGACTGGGGACATAGGTTAATCTTAGTACAACCTTTCACCCTCAGACAGATGGCCAGGCTAAGCGCACAATTTTGACACTTGAAGATATGTTATGGGCGTGAGAGCTAGACTTCAAGGGAAGTTGGGATGACCACTTGCCTCTTATAGAGTTCGCATACAATAATAGTTATCATTCCAGCATCGGGATGGCACCTTATGAGGCTTTGTATGGGCGAAAATGTAGATCCCTTATTGGATGGTTCGAGGTAGGTGAGTCAGGGTTGATTGGACCCGACTTAATACAACAGACAGTGGAGCAAGTTAAGCTCATTCGGGAGAGGTTGCTAACAACTCAAAGCTGACAGAAGTCATACTCAGATGTGCGACGAAGGGAGTTAGAGTTTTGTGTCGATGACTGGGTATTCTTAAAAGTCTCGCCTATGAAAAGTGTTAGCGATTTGGCATAAAGGGAAAGGTTAGTCCAAGATTCATTGGGTCATACCGGATCCTTCGAAGGGTAGGACGAGTGGCTTATGAGTTAGAATTGCCTTCGGGGCTAAAATTTGTTCATCCAGTTTTCCATTTATCGATGCTACGGAAGTACGTATGAGACCCTTCTCGGGTTGTCCCAGTTGAAGATGTTCAGATCACAGAGGAGTTGTCCTAAGAGGAAACTCCAGTTGTCATTTTAGATCGACAGGTCCATAAATTGAGGACCAAAGAGGTGGCTTCGGTTAAAGTATTGTGGAGAAACAAGAATAAAGAAGAGGTAACCTAGGAAGCTGAGGATGGCATGAGGTCCAAATATCCTCACTTGTTTCATACCCCAGGGTGATGACATATCAGTTTATATTAGGGCAGTAAGGTAAGATACCTATTTGCTTTATATATATATATATACACTATTGCTTATTGTTATTGTGGTTGTCGTTGTATATTTGCTCACATTGTTATGGTGGAGCTATAGTGCTTAGCTATTTATGTCATCATGTGAGATGTCTAGGTTAGAAATTTTGCATTTCAGGTTCTTGGATAAGTGACATTTACAAAGGATACACTGCCTAAATTTTGGCAACTCCTAAGGACTGAACCGCGTGACTCAGATTATTCATTCGAGGATGAATGTTTCTAAGGAGGGATGGATATAACACCCCAAATTTTCGAAACGTATAAATTGACTCGTATCTTCGTGGAAAGACCAGGAGGGTAGGTGATAAATTAAGAATGATGTTTTATGTGATATTTTAAGTGTTTAAGTGTTGTATCTCAAGTTTTGAATTTAGGTAAGTGGCAAAATAAAAGTTGGCGAAGGTTACCGTAAATTCCTTTTTAAAGATTTGTCTGAAATTTGGGTCAAATATCTTTGACATTTTCTCCCAATCTATTATAAGTTATGGTCCCCGTGACCTATGAAATCGAAGGTCTACAAGTCTAGTTTCCAACGCATCAGCCCGTTCATTCATACGACTTTAAAATTAAGAGATATTCACATTTTTGCAAGACTGCGCAAGCAGGCAGGTGAGGTGGGTCCCCTAGGTCGGTGGAACTTTATCTTCTTTGACTTTTCTTCATTCTTCCTTCATTTTCCTTAGTGAAGAACCAGAAAACTCACAAAACCTACAAAACCCACTTCTAGGACAAGCCAAGTTACTGATTTTCGTGACTTAAATCCTTGACAAAAGTTGTTCTACGCGTTGAGTTCGTCAACATGGTATGATTTGTTTTATCGATTTCCTAGCATATCGTACTTTGGTGTGTTGACAGCAGGGATTCTTATTCAGTTAGTAGCGTCTCTATGTTGGACACGACTTAGAGGCCATTTGTATAGGTTGCTTATAACTAAATTGCTCATTTTTAGCGATTGGATTGTTATTGTTGCCTTTGGGGCTATTGTGGTTAGCTGCATGAATGTGATCTATGCCTAGAAGGGCTATGTTCTGCCTACAGGGCTATATGGATGCCTAAAAAGGGCTATGAGTTGCCTACGGGGATATATTGATGCCTAGAAGGGCTATGAGTTGCCTACAGGGCTATATTGACGCCTAAGAAGGCTATGTGCTTTCTACAGGGCCATGTTGTTGCCTAAGAGGGCTATGGGTTGTATATAAGCTATGTTGATGCCTGAGAGAGTTATGTGCTGCCTACGAGGCTATATTAATGCTTAAGGGGGCTATATGACTGCCTACGGGACTAGGGGACTACCGATAGGGGTATATAGGTTGATTGGCACCTTCCGGGCTTATGGGGGCCTGAGTAGGTGGTCTTGTGTGTTGTTTGTAACTACCGAGTTTATGGGGGATTGGTTAGGTTGTTGTTTTATTATTTTTGATAAGTTTAGATTTAGGAGCAGATCAGTACACTTATCTTATCCTTGATTTATTTATCAGATTATTCCAGTATATCAGGATACCTCATCATAGTCTATTGTCTTTCATACTCTGTACATTATTTTGTACTGACGCCCCCATTGCCTTGGGGCGCTGCATTCATACATGCAGGTCCTGACAAACGACTGAGTAGACTTCCTCATCAGCAGGATTGACTTTTATCCGGTTGCCTATCCCCTTTCCTCCGGAGCTACCAGAGTTGGGAGGTTTGTTACCTTTAGTTGTATATATCTTTATGGGTAGGCTGGGGCCTGTCCCGCTAATCTTTACTACTCTTAAATGTTTGCAGACTAGTATGGGGGGTGTATAGCTACGTTATGGCCATACTGGCCTATGTTGTTGGTTTGCTAAAGCTTGTGAGTTATTTGATGTATTGTATTGATATATACCTCTTTTTAGTTTTGGTATAGATATCATGGTGGTCTCGACTGCCCAATCAGGACTTCTGTGCTAGTTGGCTATTTATTTATATGATCTCCTGGGAGTAGCTGTTTCTTTTATAAATTAGTTGACAGGGGCCTTGCCGGCCGAGGGCTTAGTTTTAAGCCGAGATATACTTGTTTGTTTTCTTGATTGCGTGTGGCTGCCATGCGCTAGTAGCAAATGATTCAGCAGGGTTGGCTCGAGACTGAGTTTTGGCATTAGGAGCCAGTTACGCCCCTCGAGTTTGGGGCGTGACAATAGATCCGCCCCTGGCTTTGACTATTTCGCATCTTTCCATAGCTATTGCGTTCTGTGTTTGGGCTGGGTAGCACACTTTCCAATGTGGTCAAGAGAGTTTTGTATGAATTTTCTTAATTTTAGAGCTTTTATATCGAAAGGGCTGATTTCGATCAACATTCTTGGTAAATGGGCTCGAATGAGATTTTTGTTATCATCGTTATCTCTGAAGTGTTGAGTTTGGCCTAGTAGAACCTTACTGACTAAGTTTGGACTTCCCTTTTTAACACTAGGTACTTAAAGATTTACTATATACAAGTTTTGAATCTTGTTTCAAGATCATTATTTTGATCTTGACTTCTCATTTAAATTGTTTGCAGGAAGGAAAAATAAAGAAAGAACTTTTCATGCGATAGTTATGATCTATTAATAAAAATAAACTGTGGTGTTCAGTTATTTTTTAAATTTGTGGTTAAGAAGGTTCTTTTAGTGTCTAATTTTGTTGGGATAAAATGAAATATGTTCTCATTGATAACTTCATCTTGAACAAACTAAGTGTAATCTTACCTGTTACCTAGGAAAACCTCAATAGTGGAAACAGAATGCACCTTAAATTTTTGGGATAAGGCACAAGTATCCCCTAGACTATGACCGAAATTCCAGAGACACACCTTAACTAAACTAAAGTCCTATTACCCCCTTAACTCTTTTTTTTTTTATAATTTTGTACACCTTTTGGCTTACGTGGCACACTCCGTGACTCCACGCAATTAAGGTGCGTGGGATATATTTGGGTACAAAATTAAAAAAAATGGGTTCAAGGGGGGTAATAGAACCTTAGTTTAGTTAATGTGTGTCTTTGAGATTTCAGTCATAGTCTTGGGGGGATAATTGTACCTTTTCCCTAAATTTTTTACTCACATTTTGTCTTTGTTATTTTTTTTAGTGATATTACTAAAAGATTCAAAAAGTTTTTGTGTTTTAGTGATCAAAGTAAAATATGTTTAAACTATATATATAATACGGAAAAGGGTCATATTTGCACTTGAACTCTTAGAAAATGGTCATATTTACCCATCGTCATACTTTTTAAATATATTTGCCTTTACCATTCAACTTTAGGCACATATTTGCCCTTGTACAGTTACGTATTGTGTCACCATTTTTATTAGTCTACGTGGCGCCTACATGACGCCATGTGTATATATTTTTATTATAATTAAATTTTTACTTTCTATTTAGTATTCTATCCGACCCAGCCAAAATGAAGACCCATTAACCCGATTTCAATACCCATTAGCCCTAATTTCTATACTCATCATTCTTGCAACGCTTCATATAGAGAGAAAAGCCATTCATGTCTTGATTGAAAGAGAAGATCCAACAATAGGTAAGAGTTTTATCCTTAAATTATCTCTTTACTCTTTTGTATTGTATTTGTTTCTTGAATCCTTTCAAAATCTGGACAGAAGATCTCAAAATCTGTATATATCTTCTTTTATTGCAATTAGGGTTCATCAATTTTAGCATTTATAAACTTGATAATTGTAGTGCTTGTTATTTCGTCTATTTTATATCTCTTTACTCTATGATAGTAATTAGGGTTGTCAATTTTTGATATTTATGGGCATTTCGATAAGTGTTAGTTTATTCTCTTTGGTTTAGGATTTGGTGTTTAGTGGTTTAGATCTCACCGGATATAAATTTAAATAGAATTGTTGGTTGTATATGGGGTATCCATTTATTTTTAATGTAATTTTTGTCCCCTAATTGAATGACACAATGTGAATATTATAATGTTACTGAGACTTTTTTCTTTTTTCATGGTTTGTGGTCCTTGAATGTGTTACTATTTTGTGGTCACATAAGCTCACATGATTTGAAGTCAAACTTAGAGTTTTTCAAGGTTGTGACGCATATCCGATGACATTTTTGAAGAGTCCAAGCAACATAGATGATCACTATACCAAGCCATTTGATTAATACACAACATTAACAATAATACGCTATATACATGTCTCTCTTTTTGTTTTGTTTTGCAGGATATTAAAGATGACCTTGGTGGACATAATCTTCAATTATGGTGGAGAGTGGATTAAAAAATCAAATGTCATGTATTCAAAGAAATTAATCGATACTTGGACAGGTTATGATCCTGACTTTCTTTCCTTTATTGATATTGTAAACGAGTACAACAGTAAGTTTGGATATTTAGGTGTTCAACAACTTATTGTTACCGTTCCCTCTAGTAACTATTATGAGATAGATGGTGATAATGGTATAAGATAGTTATTGTACTTAGTGTCTGAAGAATTTAAGGTCCTTAACATATATGTTGTAGATGAAGATGAGGAATTAATAGAAGTTCATAATATTTCTCAATATTCTGAGTCATATGTTGCAGCAACTGATGGTGAGAGTGATAATGAGGGTGATGATAATCATGTCGAGGTAGAGTATGATTCTGATGACTTGAATAAGATTACCTTTCAAAAAAATAGGATCATTGATGAAACGTTGCTAGATTACAAGGAGTTATGCATAGGTATGAGCTTCAAGGATATACCCGAAGCTAGAGTATGCATTAACTTGTATGCTCTTGTAAGCAAAAGAAACTTGAAGCAGTTGAAAAGTGATCCATCAAGGTTGAGGTATGAGTGTGTTGCAGGATGCCCTTTTTCATTACATATTTTCGGAGATAAAGACATGTCGGGGGTTAGAATAGAAACCTTGAAAAATACGCATGATTGTAACGAAGCATTTGACAATGGAAGGGTTGATCATCTTACAATAGCGTATTATTTCAAGTCTAAATTGCAAAATGACCCAAAGTACAGGATCAAGGATATGCGGAATGATTTAAAAGAAAGATTTGATGGCAATGTTAGTCATGGTAAGTGCAAGCGAGCTAAGCGATTGATTTTGGAAAAACTTGAAGGAAGCTTTACAGATGATAGACTTGAGGCTTATGCAAATGAGCTAAAGTCTAGTAATCTAGGAAGTGATGTGATTATAAATATATCGAAGGATGCACTTGCCAATGGAAAGCGAAGATTCTTAAGGATGTTCATTTGCTTTCACACATTTAAAATGTGTTTTAAGGATGGGTTAAGACCCTTTATTGGCGTGGATGGAACCTTTTTAAAAGGGAAAGCCAAGGGCCAATCGTTAATTGTTGTTGGTCAAGATTGTCAGTCCCATAGTTACCTTATTGCTTGGACAATTGTTGACAAAGAAACAAAAAGAACATGGAACTGGTTTTTAGGCCATCTTAAAAGGTCATTAGATCTAAAGGAGGTTGGTGAAGGAATAATCTTCATTTCAGACATGCAGAAGGTAACATATATGAATTATTTTTTTCCAGCTAATTCTTTTTTACATTACTTTTAAGTTCATTTCTAAAGCTTCAATCGTTGTCCAGTTCTTTCATTTTACTTCGGTCAAAACTTGAAATTGAAGAATTGTCCAGTTCTTAAATTAAAATTCTAGTCAGAAGTAAAATGAAAGCACTAGACAGGTCTTTCATTCCAGTTCTGGACATTACTAAAATGAAAAAATAGAAATTCATTCTTTTGTTAATTTTTATCATACATGGATTACTTCAAGCAATGAAAGATGTGTTTCCTGAATCACATCACAGATTTTGTGCGAAACATGTTGAAGCAAACTGGAGGTCAAAGGAACTGCAGAAGGTATTTTGGTGGTGTTCATGGACCACATATGAGGAAGATTTCAAAGACAAACTCAATATGATTGGTTCTTTAGATAAAACAGCAGCTAAAGATTTACAGAAATATCCTCCCAATGCGTGGTGTAGAGCCTATTTTGACACCGTGTGCAAGAACTATGAAGTGGTGAACAATTTGACAGAATCGGTGAATAAATGGATTCTAGAAGCTAGAGGCAAACCAATCATCAAAATGCTTGAAGAAATAAGAACTAATGTCATTTTTGTGTGTCGAAATATGTATTTTTATTTGTGCACACACAAAAAGAGAATTACATATTTTCCTGCATTAGATCCAGTGGGAAGTGCTTTTAATTTACTCTTTTTATTGTCTAATTCATACAAGATGAGGCATAGTCTTATAGTTTAGTATGTATCTCGTGTTGTTGGTGTTGTAATTAGTTAGGTGGTTGTGTGGATTGTTTTCTATGTTATTATATTCTTCAATTTTCATGTAATTATTTTGGCTTGTGTCAAACAAAATACATGTAGTTATGGTTTATTCAAGTAAAATAATTGTCTAAACAGAGTAAGAAGTTCACATTACAGATCAATGAGTGAAGCAGTTGCCGATCTTTTTATAAGAAACATATTCTGGCACCCTTTTGCACGAATCTTCAAGAAGGCAATTTTGGATACCTTTTGTAGTAAAACTCCCAAGGATACCATTTCCAGGTATATGATATTGACAACTCTCAAGAATGATAGTCCTTTAGCTCGTTGCATCTTATACAACATGACAACAACTAGCTGATTTCAAAGAGCCTGTGTGAATTTGCAGAATACTATAAGGAGTTCTGAATTTCTGATTGTTTTTGGCTTAATGCAATTGCTATTTTATGGAAGCCTAATGTCACGGACTTAGAGTTTTTGCTAACGTTCCGTGCGGCTCTTGACAACTTATTCACTATCTTTCAAGATCTTGTAAGCTCAAGAAAGCTCTTTATGCTAGGATCGCTAAGAGAATGAAAGGAAAGACTTAGAAAGATTTGGAAAGTTTGGAAGAAGGCTTTGTATTAGCTTTGGAAGATTGCTTTACACTTGAGTGATTTACAAATAAGAGGCCCCTTCTATTTATACTACTTCTTAAGGGCATAAGTGCAAATAAAAATTACTTTACAAGTCCCTCTAATAGTTACATTTTAGTCCCTTTCTAGAATTCTATACCAATTCTGGGAAATTCTAAAGATTCCTTGGAAAATATCTAAGTTATTCTAGAGAATTCTAAGGAATTCTCTAGCTTTCTTGAATCATCTACAAGGTTCTAGAGTTCTCCACAAACCTCTCCACAACTCTAGACCCTTCCGCCCCTATTCGGACGCAAAATTTAATTGTGATGTGGCGGGACGTGACACTCTCCCCCACCTATTGATGCGACGACCGCGTCACATCGTCGCCGTGTCGCCAACCAGGTCTTGTCTTCTCATACGCGTGGCCAATAGTCTACTAACTCGATCAATGCCTTCGCACAACGCCTTCAGTTGCTTCCTGATCTTTTCCAACCTGGTCTTATGATCTACCTCCTTCCTAGGAGGCAAGCGCCTCGGCAACTTCTTTGGCATCACGACATCGTTCCCTTTTGGAACCTTCTTTGGGCGTGGTGGCAGGGACCCTTTTACACCATTGTCTTCTTTCGAACTTGCAATAGTGGCTCTAAATGCTGGCTTCTTCTTCTTAGGTCTTCTCTCGAGCTACATGGCCGTTAACCGGACTTGTCCTTCCGCTTTTGGTGCCTTAACCAGGGGAACCATGCATGATCTTTCTTGCTCCATGACTAAAAGTCGTTGGAGGTAAGGGTCGATCATCACGTGGCACTGCTGGAAGAACTCCTGCCCAAGAATTATGTCAAAGAGATCTAAATGAGCGATAATGAAGTTGGCCTTACCTTGCCACTCGCCTAGCATGATGCTCACTCCATGCGCAACTCCACTCACAGGAGTCGGGGGTGCATTGAACGTCCTGAGTTGGGCGTTACTTGCCTTGTAACTTAGCCCCAACCTCGTTGCTGCCGTCTTGGTCATTATATTGACCTCTGCACCTGTGTCGACCATAGTACGTGCGGGTCTTCCATTTATCATAAGGTCAACATACTGCGCGCCGTATCCTCTTGGCTTCTCTGGCTACTTCGTGATGGCTCCGCATAGTCCTATCAAGCCCAATTGCATCGTCTCTACGCCTTGTCCTTGCTCATGTGCGTCCTTCTCCTTCCGCTCTCGCAGGATAGCACCAAGGCTCTTCAGTTCAAGGCACTTTGCATAGCCATGCGGCCCGCTGCATATGTATCAACCATTTCTCTTTGTAGGCTCCGCATTTCTCTCAACATCGCTTTGACGTCCAAATTTCTTTCCGTCGGACTTATAGGTATCATGCCTCTTGGGATGTGGCCGTTGCTCCTCGACTTTGTCACGATCTCCCCCACCACGGTCATGACTACCTCTTGTCTCCTCTCCTCTGGCTCTATCGGGCTTTTCATGCCTAAAGTCTGTCAAAGTTTCGGCCTGCGTGATGGCTTCGTCTATGGTCCTGACTTGTCGACGTTCCAACTCCGTCCTGGCCCAATTTTGCAGCCCATACATGAAGTGGAACAACATATCATCATCTGTGAGGTTAGGAATTTAAAGTGTGAGGGTAATGAACTCCTGCACATATGCGCGGATGCTGCCCGTTTGCTTCAGCTCCCTAAACTTGCGCTTCGCCTCATAGATGACGTTGTTAAGGAAGAAGGCTTTCTTGAACTCCTCCCGGAATTGCTCCCAGGTGTTGATGGTGCACGTCCCCTTCCCTATCTCGGCCTCCTTGCGCCTCCACCATATCATGGCCATCTCCGAAAGATACAACACAACATTGTTGATCTTACTCTCGTCGCTCTTCAGCCCGTTGCACTTGAAGTAATTCTCCAAATGCCAAAGGAAACTCTCCACCTCTTGCGCGTCACGGACGCCTTTGAACATAGGTGGCTTGGGAGCCTCGACCCTGGCCTTCCTATCTCGGTCAAGCGACGATGATCCTCCAGCTGCCACACCTTCATTGAGTGATTTCATCTCGGCCTTCATGGTCTCAATCGTGCTCAAAGCCTCCATAAGCCGACACTCCAAGGAAGTGATAGCCTCCTTCATCTCAAACTCGGCCCACTGACGTCCCTCCAACTCCTTGCGAAGGTTTTCAGTCTCCTCAAGGGTGAAGTCTTCGAGGGTCTTGAACTTGCCATCAGCCACGTGCAAACGCCGACCTAATATCTCCACGGCCTGCCTCGCCACTTCAACCCTTGCGACCCATTCTTCTCCAGCGGTGACGTCAATAGGCTCCTCGCCCGTTCATCGTCACTTGCTTCGGTGGTCGAAGGTGGATGAGATGTTAGCGCCTCGCTTGGTGTGGGATCCAGCACCATTTCCTCATTACCCTTTTGGTGCTTATTTCCCTTGCGGTTCCTCTTTTCCCCATCCGAACGGACGTTGGTGGTGCTAGCGGCATTCACGTCTCCTTCGGTTGTCATTCCCTTAGTATCAAACCTTCGCTCTGATACCACTTTGTCACAGACTTAGAGTTTTTGCTAACGTTCCGTGCGGCTCTTGACAACTTGCTCACTATCTTTCAAAATCTTGTAAGCTCAAGAAAGCTCTTTATGCTAGGATCGCTAACAGAATGAAAGGAAAGACTTAGAAAGATTTGGAAAGTTTGGAAGAAGGCTTTGTATTAGTTTTGGAAGATTGCTTTACACTTGAGTGATTTACAAATGAGAGGTCCTTTCTATTTATACTACTTCTTAAGGGCCTAAGTGCAAATAAAAATTACTTTACAAGTCCCTCTAATAATTACATTTTAGTCCCTTTCCAGAATTCTCTACCAATTCTAGGAAATTCTAAAGATTTCTTGGAAAATATCTATGAAGGGAAGAATTCGATGCAGAAAATTGAAAGAAAGCCTTTCTATTTATAGCCAACAAAGGGTAAATGTCACAACTCTTTGGAAAGAAGACAACCTTTCAGAAAGGTCACAACACTTTGGAAAAGGCACAACCTTTCAAAAAGGTCACAACCCTTTGGCATAGTTACAACCTTTCAAGAGAGTCACAACCCTTCATTTCCTATTCACACCTTTAAAACCCAACAATACTTACGTAGCATTATTTGTTATATAGCTAAGTTAAATGATATATGATATCATATAATGTGTACCTATACCTGCCCCGTCCTACAAGATTTTCTCAAAAAAAATAATTGTACCCGCTCCGTCCCACAAAAACTCAAACCCACACTACCCCGCAAGTATTATAACCCACCCGCTTCGCAATTGCTCCGTCCTATTTCCATCCCTAGATATTACTAATAGATTCAGGTGTTTTTGCCTTTTAGTGAAGTAAGATATGTTTAAACTATGTATATATAATTTTAATGCTTATTTCTAAATATGTATAATGTAAAAAAAATGATATGGAATACACGTGTAAATAAATTATAAAAAATTAATATGAAATATACATGCAACACACGTGTAGAGAGACTCATATATATATACTGATAGATTGATATATTTTTTGTAATATAACTAAGTTAAACGATATGATATTATAAAATCTGTCTTTATACATTGACAACCCTTTAAACTTATTAGCATATTTCATTTAGACACTCGAATTATAATTTTTTCTAATAAGCACATAAACATAATTTTTTAATTCTTTTTATTGGTTGTATGTGTAGTGAAAGGATGCTCTAGAGAGAAGAAAATGGTGAAAATAATAATATTTTTTGGGATATATTGAGAAATCTTAGAAAATTTGAACTAGGATCTCAATAACTATTTCAGTCGAGTGCATATATATTTTAATATTGGGTTGTTGACCTTATGAATAGAAAGTTTTATGTCGTGTGGTGCGATAGTATGAACATCCACATTCTATTCAAGTGTGTAGTCAGTTATAAATCTTAGCATCATATGTCAAGTAGACATTGTTCTTTTTCATTATTAATTCGCGTTAATTATTTTTATATATCGTGAGAAAAATAGAACACTCAATTGCAAATACATGACGATCAAAAGGTGTTCCTCATTCTTATAATGCACTATCCAAGCTACTTATTTCACTTTCACCATAAAAAAGTAAAAGTTGCTAAGTTTGTATGGTTCTTACCGAGTAAGTTTAGATTTTCTTTGTATTACTAGGTATTCAAGAATTTACTATGTACATGTGTTGAATCTAGTTTTAGGGTCATTATTTTGATCTCAACTTCTTATACAAATGGTTCATATAAAGAAATGTATTAGAAGGACTTAGTGGTTTATAAGAAGAAGTTTTTTTTAGTGTCTTATTTTGTTGGGATCTCATTTATAACTAAGTGTAATCTTATCTTTTACATAGGTAAACCTAAGCAGTAGGACGTAAAATACACCTTAATTTTTTTAGGGATAAGAGTCTGGAAAATATTTTAACTTTGGTCGGATTTGCTGTTGCGATACTAAACTTTCATAAGGACCTATTACCTCCCTAGACTATTTAATACCGTATTTTTTACCCCCTGAACTATTTAATAGTGTATTTTAAAGGTATATATGTGCCCACGTGGACACATTACTA
>JAJOOE010002716.1:0-99088 GCA_036250405.1 Solanum raphanifolium | reverse complement strand
ATTTAGTGTGATACTATCTAATAGGCTAGTGTCGATTGGTGCGAAGTAATAACTAAGCCAAACATCGATTATGATGTCTAATATGAGGTAAATGTAAGGGTTAGTAAATTATACACATGTAGCCGGACCAAGGTGCGAGGTGAAATTCTCTAGATGTTGGACCAAGAAATCAGATACCTAACTTATCACTTTTCATGTAATACACTAGGAAAGGATTGCTATTACTAGGATTAGTGAGTTATGAGCTTGTGGTGAACACGTATACCCTAGTTAATTTTCTCATCCTGATAACAACAAAAATTGACTTTTGTTTAGTGAATTCTTACAATTTGTTTCACAAATCCCCCTTTTTATTACTTGTTTCTGGAAGTTCTTTGACTAAACGAATATAAGTGTAAGATAAAGTTAAGTCTAAACCAGTTTTCTCGTGGGATCGACCCCAACCTACAAGTTGGGTTCTTTACTTGATAACGATCGCTTATGCTTCTTTAGGGAGGTGTAATTTGAGTGTCTCACTCAACAACAAGAAACCCAAGCTAAGCTACTTAAGGGGTTTTGATTGCAAGTGTTTTGTGCTAAACAATGGCAAGGATGATCTCTGAAAGTTCGATCCCAGAAGCGATGAAGGTGTTTTTGTAGGGTACTCATCCTCCAACAAAGCTTATAGAGTCTTCAATAAAAGAACACTATGCATTGAGGAAAGTTTTCATGTGATTTTTGATGAAAGTAGCGATCTGAAGAACACGGAGGCAAAGGATGATGATGATCTTGTAGAGCTGTTCAAAATCCAGAGTAATGAAGTTAACGTTCCAGAAACTGAAGGAAATCAAGAGTCTGATGATGCTGGTCCTGGTCCATCTGGGAAGATTAATGAAGATGATCAGTCCACAAAGGGACCTGGTCCATCCCGCAATGTAGATCAAGAGGAAACTCATCCTTATGAGAACGATGATTTTGAAGATGAAGAAGAACAGACGAATCAACCTCAACCCCTGAGCTTTAAGTCATGGTGGAAGCATAAATCATCTCACCCCCTTGAGAATCTTATTTCCCCATTGAACTCTGGGATGCAAACCAGATCCAAGACTAGAAATCTGGTTGCATTCTCAACGTTCATCTCAATCATTGAACCTAAAAATGTGAAGGAGGCCTTGAAAGATGCTGATTGGGTCAATTCAATGCAAGAGGAACTACATCAGTTTGAGCGGAGTAACGTGTGGTACCTGATCCCCATACCTGCAAACATAACCATTATAGGGACCAGGTGGGTATTCAGAAATAAGCTTGATGAAAATGGAGTTATCATGAGGAACAAGTCTAGACTGGTTGTTCAAGGCTATAATCAAGAGGAAGGCATCGACTATGATGAAACATTTGCCCCCGTTGCTCGAATGGAGGCTATCAAAATCCTTATAGCATTTGCAGCATTCATGGGATTCAAGCTCTTCCAGATGGATGTCAAAAGTGTCTTCTTGAATGGAGATCTGAAGGAAGACGTGTATGTGAAACAACAACTTGGATTTGAGGATGCTGACCGCCCAAATCATGTGTTCAAATTCAACAAGGTCCCTATATGGTTTGAAGCAAACGCCCAGAGCTTGGTATGAAAGGTTGTCCAAATTCATGTTGAAGAATGTATTCAAAAGGGGCAAGATAGACAACACCTTTTTTCTAATGAAAAGGGAACATGAACTGCTCATTATCCAAGTGTATGTGGATGATATCATTTTTGGAGCTACTTCTGAACATCTGTGTGAAGAATTTGCTACTCTAATGGGGAATGAATTCGGGATGAGCATGATGGGAGAGCTGAACTTCTTCTTAGGACTACAGATCAAGCAAACTTCGAGTGGTACCTCAATCTTTCAAGAAAAGTACACATAGGAGCTGCTAAGTTTCATATGATGGACTCTAAGACTATTAATACCCCCATGGGTACAAACTCAAAGATGGGAGCAGAAGAAGCTGATCCATTAGTGAATCAAACCATGTTCAGAGGTATCATTGGTTCACTATTGTATCTCACAACAAGTAGACCTGACATCGTCTTCAGTGTGGGAATGTGTGCAAAATTCAAGCATGTCCCAGGGAATCACATCTGAAAGCTGTCAAATGTATTCTGAGGTATCTAAAGAAGACAGGGGACCTGGTCCTCTTCTATCCAGCAGGTGACTCCTTTGAACTGGTAGGGTATGCAAATGTTGATTATGCAGGATATCAGGTTGACAGGAAGAGTACCTCTGGAATGGCACACTTTCTTGGATCCTCACTCATCTCTTGGGGAACCAAGAAATAGAATTCAATAGCTCTCTCAACAGCTGAGGTAGAATATGTAGCTATTGCATCCTGATGTGCTCAACTACTATGAATCAAGCAATAACTTGAAGATTTTGGAGTATATATCCATACTATTCCTCTCATGTGTGACAATACCAGTGCAGTCAACATGGGAAAGAATCCAGTTCAACACAAAAGAACAAAGCACATTGATGTCAGACATCACTTCTTGAGAGACAATGTTGAAAAGGGAAACATCAGCATGTAATATTGCAGAACTGAAGATCAAATCACAGATATTTTCACAAAGGCCCTCAGCAAAGATCAATTTGAGAGTAACAGGCTGAAGCTGGGAATGATGAGTATGCACTGACCTAATCCCATCTAAAGGCACCAAAATCCTCTGTTGGCTATGATCAGGAGGGCAAGTATCCTCATTACTAGTTATGTACTGCTTATCTAAGATCAACTATGTACCTACTATAGGTATACACTCATGGAAATCACAGAAGTGAAGAATGGTCAGAACCATTCAGGAATCAAACTTCGTATGCATGAGATGACCTGGTCCTCTTCTCAGGTTAGCATTCTCTACATTTGGTTTAAACTATTGAATGAGAACCGTTGAGATCTCCACGTGTCAGTCATTGCTCATTCTGACCATTGTCCCATCGCTTTAAGTTTAAGTGTCGCATCTACTCAGGGACCTGACACATCGTTTAACTTCTTTTTATATAACCTTTCTTCACTCCATTTCCTTACAATTCAAACTCTTTATCTCTCTCACACAAAGCTCTTCACAAAAAGCCCTAATCTTCTTTTCTCTTCAGTATCTTTCTCCTCTTTTCTCTAACATGTCTCAGTCACCATTCTCTTCGAAGAAAATGCTAGATTCCTTAAATGAAATAGATCCATTGGCATTCTATACATCATCTGATGCTCCCTCTCCATCGAAAATGTCGATGATCTCTCCTGTCAACATTATTGAATCTAGTCCTCTTACTCCCCAATATCCCATTGATCTCAATAACCCAGCACCCTCACATCAACCTGGTCCCTTTTCTGCCATGTTATCTGACCACCTGTTTGAGGGTGACCTTCCCAAGAGTAAGTCCTATGAGTCTAATATCCTTGCAGCCGGTGAAAACCTAGTTATTGAGAGTCTAGCACAAATGAGGGAATGGGTAATGCATGAACAAGGAGAAAACTTTGTGGATGAAATCCTTGGGGGTTCTCAACCAGTTTTCGACCAAACTCCTGAGGTTGGTGCCTATCCATCTTCTGATTCTACTGACACTGATGAGGACAATGTCCCTCTCAAACGGTCCTTGCAAAGGAGAATGGTTCATGTCTCCACAAAGGGAAAAGAGAAGGTCACTGAAGAAACACCTAGAAGGAGGCCTTTCACCAGAGCCGTCTCCCAAAAAATCATGGGGGATGCTACGAAATCCCGTGAAACAACTACTGCTAAAAATCGAAGAAAAAGGAAATATGGTGATGCAGTCTTTGAAATGCTTGTTGTTGATGTGGTGGATGTTTCTATTGAAGGTTCTGAGAATGAATGTGTGAGAGAAGAGTCTCCCCTGGGTAATATTATCAAGGAAAAGGGAAAACAAGTGAAAAAAACCAATAAAAGAAAATCTTAGGCATCTGTGAGTAAGAAGGTTGATTCTCAAAAGGAAAAGGGTAAAGATTCACAAAAGAGGAGGGAACCATCAAAGAGAAAGAGAGAAACATCTCCTGCTATTCAGCAAACCTCTGCACACAGACCTGGTCCCAAAAGGAACAAGGATGACCATGTATTAAGCAAACAAATCATTGTCAACAATTTGCGTTTACAGAGGGTTCTAGGAGGACGAGTGTTTGACCCTGATATCATTACCAAGCCAGGGATGGACTCTTTGTATGATCTTGTGGAAATTCAGTCTTGGATTCACTTGTTCCAGATCAAATCTTCTGTTCTACATGAGAAAGAGGTTTGCGAGTTTTATTATAACAAAGAATTTGCAGAGAATGGTAGCATCAAATCCAGGGTAGGAGACAAAAGTTTGCATCTGGATGAGGACCTGCTGGGACAAATACTGGAAGTACCTAGAGAGGGGATCAGGTCCTTAATCAAAAACTCCTGCACCACGGAATTTGTGAAATAATGCTCCAAGATCCCTAACACGCGTTGTGCTGGGGTTCAGAAGAAACTCATGAAAGGAGAGTATCAGCAGCTGTTAGAATTTGTAAACAAAGTACTTCTTCCTCAGACAGAAAAATGGACTGTTGCCTCTACAACTGATCTGTTCATTATGGAATCACTATGCAAGTTCGAACCCATAGACCTTCCAGCCCTCAAGATGAAGCATATGTACAAGTCAGTGATTGAACATAAGGGTAAGCATGGCATGGGTTATGGCTATTTCTTGACCAAGGTGTTCTATCATCTCAACATTCCAGTGGGAATGGGTGAGATTGGTATTGCTAAGAAATCCTTCACTCTAACTATTCTTGTGGAATGCGAGTGTATTGAAGGAAAAGCTGGTCAACTGAGCAAGATATCTCAGTTGGTAATGGAATAAGATCAGTTGAAGTATAAATTGGAGGAGATGACTGTGCGAGTGAGCAACAAAGATGCTGAGATTGCCCTACTAAAAATTGAGTTGCTCAAGGTGCAAACTGAGGGACCTGGTTTTGCAGAGATTAACGAGCTGAGGAAGAAGAATGATGTGCTCCTAGCTCAAAATGCTTCTCTACAAGAGAAAATTATCAAGAATAATGATGCAGCAAATGTTAGGCTTACACTTGTTATTAAGTCTCTCTCCCATGAGCCTCTTTCCTCATAGTCCTTTCGTCCCTTCTTGTGTCTTTCTTTTGTGTGGACAGTGTTCGGGGTTCTCAATTTCAGTTTAAATTTAATGTATTGACTCTTATTTTTTGTGCAATGAAGTTGATTCCTGTTTTTTTGTGACTAATTTCTGCCTAATTCTGTTTTTATAACCATGGTTGTGTTGCCCTTCGCTGTGATCTTACTTAACAGTCTTACTTGTTATGGTGGTTTACTACACTTCTTTTTTATGATGCCAAAAGAGGGAATGATGTTGGTTGCTTAGGTTGTGGTGGAAGGTCTGATTGACAGGGGGAATGAATAAATGAATAAGGGTTTGATCGACAGAGGGAAGAAAAACGTAGGCATTTGTGTATAGTTTGTCATCATCAAAAAGAAGGAAAATGTTATTTTTAGTTTTGATGATTTTACAAACCACGGGACCTTGTAAAAGGACCTGATCCTTGTGCAAATATACACACAACTGCCAGGCTGGAAAAAGTATATTTGGTTGGTGCACAGTCTCTAACTGTGGCAGAAATGACAGAAACCTCGGCCAATGGTATGTCCTCGTAGGATGCGACTATTCTTCATAAAGATTATGTCCAATAGTCACAACCTCTTTTTTGCGACTTGAAAACTCTCAAGAACTCTTGCAAAGGCTAACATCAAAAGTGAAGAATCATCCTCAAGAACAACAGGGACCTGATAGAGCTGGAAGCTTAGTTGTCTTAGGATTATATCTTCTGTACTTGCATTGTAAATATGTTCCTAATCTATAAATGATTCAGATCTTGTGTTTGCTTGTAAGTTAAGGGTAACTGATTTAGTGGGCTGCATTGGTAGTTGTTTAGTCAAATTCTAAATCTTCTAGGTGATAGTTTATTTAGTGGGCAGTGTGGTAACTGCTTAGTCAAATTCTAAGTTGTCTAGTGGTGATAGCTTAGCGGGTAATGTGGTATCTGCTTAGGCTTAGTAAGTAATAGAGTTATTAGTTAGTTGTGAGATTAATAACTTGGTCTCACGTTGGCTGTAACTGGGTTTCACTTTTGCTTGAAGAGATTAGTGGAAACAATTGAAAATCCTATGAGACAAGTCGTGGTTTTACTCCCTTAAGCAAGGAGATTTCCACGTAAACTGCTTGTGTTGTGTTTCTAGTGCTTACTCTTCTTTACTGTTCTTGTTGAGTCAAGGAACCTGGTCTGTTGACTGATAGTGGACGCACGCATTCTATCACTACCTATTATTATTTAATCTCGTTATCTTATTTTCTTGTTATTGTTGCCTCTTTTTCATTGTTCGTTCAGCTGAAGCTCTATCTAAAACAACATCTATGTTCTCAAGGTAAATGTAAGGTTTGCATACACTCTACCCTCCTTGGACCCTACCTGTGGGATTACACTAAGTTTTTTGTTAATGTTCCTAAATGATATATAGCCCTACAATTACTACATTACACCAACTAAATTTGCCCCTACTTACTGGTCTTGTTGCTTGCATTTAGCTTGTCTAGTCTGGTTATCTTATTTCAGCATTCAGTGCATAAAGTGAGCATGCAACCAATGTTGATATAGCAAAATTATATGGTTCATCCAAAGAGGGATATGAACATCTATTTCCAGAGCTAATAAAATAACTCGGGTATAAATAGAAACTAAATCATACTTGAGCAATTTGTCAGTAGAATGAAGAAATAAGATGTTTGTAGAAAGAAATTAGTTAATTATATACGATACATGATAAATGTCAATTATTTAAAAGCAACTTAATATTTTGTGTCAATAACATAATAAGACAAAGCAAAGTAAGTTCTTGACTGTCAGTGTCTAAATAAACATTACACATAACTTTAAAAAGATCTGAAGTATACCTTATCTCATTTTTTTCTTAACCTGCAAATGCAATGTTCTAACACTAGCGTTGTGGGCCATCTTTGCAGCTTCTCTAAGCCCAGTGAGAAATGCTCCATGCATAGTGGCTGGATAGTGCCCGGTAGTCGCCTCCCCAGCAAAAAAAAGTCTTTCTCCCGCCCCCCTACAGTTTCTACTAAAATGTCATAGTCATCTCCTGATGGACCCACAACAACATTGGTGTAGGAACCAAACATAAATGGATCACTACCCCATCTTGTAAATACAATTTGGATGGGCTTTGGGACGCTAATTCCTTGTGGTTAATATATACCTGATAATAATGCCCAAATCTCATAAATATATTAGCTTCATGACCACAAGAAACATAAGTTTAATCTTTACTATAATCGATGCATTTTAAAATATATATGCCTACGTAGCTGCAAAAATAAACGAAACAGATGATGAAATCAACTCTGAAGTATAAGTTGAGACAATAAATATGTTATAAGTGTCCTTTAAGGGGTAAAGAGTAACGGATTGCCCAAATCTAGTGGAACCTAACATTTACCTTTTAAAATTTGAAGTACTTTTGTTACTGCATCAGTAGGGGTCATTGTCTCAACCTTGTGTGCAACTTCTCCTACGACTAGAGCTAACAATAATGGCCCATCAGCAGCTGTTGCATAGGTGTAGAATAGAAAGAATTCCCCCTACAACTAGAATCATCATCAACGTGACCAAATGTATCAACATTGGAGTCCAGATTTTCCAAATGCCAGTTAAACAAGCTCATCTCCTTATCATTCATCGCAACACCAAAATCCTTCTGCAAAGTCTCTAATGCCCATCCAAGAGGAACAATCTAAGATAATTCTTGCCTGAGATTGCTTACCTTATTCAAAAGTCCATTATACGCATCCTCTACTTTTTTAATCCAAATGCTCATCTACAAGCTTTCCGTCAGCACAATAGAGAGGACATTGGTCTCTCACCTTATGAAATGTATATGACAACTGTCGTGCCAACAGACCATGCGGATTCCCTAGTGTACCTATCAAAACACTCTTTCCTAAGTTTAGATCTTGCCACCTTATTCACTCCTTCCATCTTTTTCGTATACACTCGTCCACTTGCACACTTTCATTCCTCCAACACAATGACATCAAGACCAAATAACATCAGTTCCCTCACAGATGCCATCCCATCAAGACCTTCCCCAATAACAATCACTCTTCCCTTACTTGGCTTAGCTGAAATCCTGTTCTTAAAATCCAACGCCACCCCAAAATTAACATACTCGTATGACAACAAATGGTTATACACAGAATCAAATAGCCCACCATACCGTTCAAGTATAACATCAATAAACATATCCTTCGTCATTCAAATTGACACATTTTCACGCCATTTCATAATAATGTGATTCCAAATTAAAATATAGTTACATTGTTCTATCCCGCCAACTACACTAACAACCCCAACTTCAATTTCCTCATCCGTTAAAGAGTAAGACGAAAATCTATCCTTTCATGAAACTAAAGCCTCAAAAGTTGAATCTTTGTTGATACAAATAATCTCATCCGAAATAACTCCCCTTCTCAAATTTTTACTTCTAACCACTTTAGAATCAACATTTTTATTAGCAAAATCAGAACTTTTCACTCCGGTTTTGCTTACTTTACCTGAAGAAGATGAAGAAGTCAATGTAGATTGTTCTTCATTGGTATTATCGAGAAAACCACTGGATACCTGATTTAAACACTATTTACTTTTTCATCTACCTTATCTTCTATTCATGGCAAGGGACGAAAATGATTCTGGATCAAATCGGATTAGGACTAGGGTTAGAATTTGGGACTGAACTGAAATTGGAAGTGAAATCAAGAGTTTGAGTTAGATAAATGAATTGAGAACTGGACAGGGATTTTGTAGATGGATTTTTCTTCTTTCTGTAACGATTTTAACAACGGAGATGATGAAAATGGATGATCGGAGAAGATGGTTTTGGGTTTTATGGATTGTTTCAACTTTTTTTTGGTTTGTAACGAAGTGAAGATGAAAGGAGAAAGATGGATGTTTTGGTTTTTGAAAATGGAGGAGAAAATGAGGTGAAATATTAAGAACAAAGTGACAAATATATGCATGGCATTTAATGTATTTTTTTCTTAGTTAAATTCATCCTTATTATTTTAGTTTAGCTTTTGTTACATCCTTGTAATTTTAAGTTAATTAAAAATACCTTTTAAATTTTCAAAATATGGCAAAAAAAATCCTTTTATTTACTTTTATTTTTGTAAGTTTATGCCAACTTCAAGTTTCAATAAATCCAATTTTAGACTCGGCTTATTTAAAGTTTCAAACTTCATATTAGAGACTATTGAGTTTTTTGACTACATAAACTTGTTGGTTAATTTTGATTGTCAAACCTTGCAATCCTCTCCTTCATTTCCCTATCCTCCAACCCCGAAAAAAAGAAACACTCGAATTTGAGACGACTAAATTGTTCAACTTTTTAAACTTGAATTAACCAAAATATCCACCCACCCAATCATTTAAATTAAAACTAGCCGAAAAACACCTAATGTGTGCTAATCTTTCAAGAATCTTTTAGCTTGAAAAGAAAACATTTGAAGGCCATCCAAAAACCACCATTATTTAGTATTGGCTATCATACAACATGTATAAAGAATTACTTTTAATACATCTTACGAGTCACAAAATCTTGAAAATTTCAGCTCATTCAGAAATGCTGGAAAATTTGAATTCTCTAACATTTCAAGTGACAATATTCGATATGCCATCTTTACTCTGTCCATGATTGTGTATATAAAAAATGGTTAAAATACAGAAGGAATCGTTCCTTACGCTTCATAGTAGTTCGCACATTGAACAACCAAAATAAATATAGGAATAAAATGACTGATGCTACTGTAAAATATCTAACCAAAACTTACAGGTGGACCACATCTCTTGCAGGACGGACGAATAAGTTACGATGAATTCTCTACTATGATGAAGGCTGGAACAGATTGGAGGAAGATGTCAAGACAGTATTAACGAGAATGATATCATAGTCTCAGTTTGAAACTAATGAAGGATGGATCCTTACAAAGCTAGTTAAGTAAAGCCAAAATATGACATCTCGAACACTAGAACTCAGCTTTTGGCTTTCTAAATTCGTCTCTGTGATTTTTCTTCTGAGGATCTATAGAATGACCAGTTTTTTACTCAAAAACCTCTCTTAGGGAAGGTTTCTGGCCTGATGTTGTGTTTTTTTCTTTTTGTTTTTCATTTGGATGATCCGGTAAAGGATAGAAGAGGTGATTATTGTGCTTGTATATATGTTGGTATCGTATGCTTCAGTTCTTCAGTTATGGATACCGGTTATTTAATGATACAACATTTCAGATTCAAAGTTTTACTCTTCATTCATTCTTTTTATTTGTTAACATCTCCGTATACTCAACCATACCTAGACCCTACTTGTGGAATTATATTGGATATGTTGTTGTAATTGCCTTAGGTTAAGTATATCTCGTAGCCTATTTTACATATATAAACAGAGAGGGAAGAAGTTAAATAAAAAAGAAAAGCCATTTTATACATTACACATAAATCAAAACAATGTATATTTCTAAAAATAGACTAGTCTCAATTGCTTCCAAATCATACAAATTAGATCATCCCACTAACGACGAGAAGCTCTGGCCGCTCTTTAACAATTCATCAATAGAACAATATTGAATTGCAATGATGTTCATCATTTCATCAGTCAATGTTGATGGATTATTTTGGAGTTGTTGCAACTCATCCTGTTGTGGAGCTGTCAGAACATTATCATCGTCATCGTTTCCACGTGCTTAATCTTATTGAAGAAGAAAAGGCCATCACTTATCCTTTCCTCTATCTATTTTTCATAATATCAATAATAGTACACTATTTACAGCTAAGAACATTATTTTTTTGCTACCCTTTTTTTTGGGCACTTTTGTCGAAAGGCAATCGTGTCACATGGAGAAGTAAGAAGCAAAAGGTTGTCGCGAGGTCTAGTGCAGAAGAAGAATTTCGAGGGATGGCCAATGGCTTGTGTGAGCCATTATGGATTAAATATGTTTTGAAGGACCTTGGAATTGAATTTACAGGACCTATAAACTTATTCTGTGATAACAAGGCCGCAATTCAAATGGCACAGAATTGAAATTGATCGACACTTTATTAGGGAAAAGTTAGATCAAAATATTATACATTTTCCATTTGTCAAGTATGAAATTCTACAAGACTCCCGACCTTCTACCTATCATATACTTTCCTTTTTCTTTGAGTAGTTAACATCCCTGAACCCGGTCACGTTTCGAGCTATTTTGCCAAAAAGAAATGAACTTGATCAATCTTGATCCATTTGTCTTTAGCCCCTTTTTACAAATTTTATTGATATCTAAAATGACAATATTTTCGTTAAACAAATTATGCATTAGTCTACTATGTTACACTATACATTATCTGTACATGTAAAGTTTTTATATTACGAGTTAGTATCAGTCAACAATTGCAAATATAGCTTTTTAATTTTTTATGCTTTCTTTAATGGATATTCCATTAGTTCCTTTCTTGTGTACCCATTCATTTTCTTTTCCATTTTTTCGGTATTCTTGGTTTAATGAAATGTTTTTCAACATATAAGAGAAGTTACCCTCTTAGGTTGTGTTTGGTATGAAGGAAAACATTTTCTAGAAAATGTTTTCCAATTTTCCCATGTTTGGTTGGCTTAATTGTTTTGGAAAATGTTGTCCAAATCAATTCATTGCCCTTAAATTTAAGGAAAATGACTTCCCTTCAAAAATTAAGAAAAACATTTTCCAAAACTCTACTTCATCCTTAAATTATAATATTTTTTCTTACCTTATCCCGTACCTCGTACCCCGTACCCGACCCTCCCCATCGTAAAATATATTAAGTTAGAAATCCACTTGTTTTCCAAGAAAACATTTTCTAGGAAATTTTCCATGGAAAACATGTTCCATCATACCAAACACACCCTTAATCTCTCATTTATTATTTCACTAGTCTTTGGAACATGCATCGCACGTTTGTCCCTTATCATTATCATAAAACCTTTATATTATTCAAAAAGTTAAAATCAAGATTTTTAAAAGAACTCAAAAAAATCATCGTACAGATCCTTCTCATGTGCAACTTTTCAATGCAATGATCTTTTCTCGTGAATGTACTTACCTTATGAGAGTTATTATTAACTACATCAAAATAAAAATGCAGTTTTGAGAAGGAAATTGAAGTAACAATGATCTTAGGCATATTTATATTCCAAATTACTATCAATTGCCCACATAATGCCTTGAGTTTAAGAATAATCTTGAAGCTATTAGTTATGTTTTGTATAACTTGCTATGAATGTGCACTAATACATGTGATTAGGTTGTTCAGGAACTTTCAGAGCTGAATGGAGTCTAAAGGAGCTAACAAGGAGTACGGAAGTGCGGAATCATCTCAAAGGAAGCACTGAGCTTAACTTCTGAGCAACTTTGATGGTACACTGAGTGGCGTGCCGTGCCAAAAGGAAAACTACTGAAGACTGAAGCTGGTGCACTAGGTGGCGCGACGCCACCCCAAAACCGACCCCTTCTTCCCACACCCATTTTTTTCTTTTACTCATTTGTTCAATCCTTAGAGTTATAATGGCACCAAAAGGCAAGTATGTGGATGGTGGTGCGGGAAATAAGAGGTCAAGGAAAGGTGATGCCTCCGGTTCATCTAGTAGCCACATATCGTCTAAGAGGTTTAGCAAGAAAGCAGTGGAGCACCAGGGAGAGGAGTGGTTCGAGTGTCAGAAAGAGGGCAAGTATCTCGATTATGAATATGTCAATGAGGTACGATTACAAGTTGAATTTATGCATATTTATTAAACTGTGTGTAATCTAGGTCTATAGTGCATTTTTGAGAACCAAGGAGATTGTAACCTCACCTCGGTAAGAGAAATTTATGCTAACTGGATAACTAAGACACGTTACAATAAGTCGGTAGAGATTCGCAGAAAGACTGTTTGATTTACCTCCAAGGTTCTTAATTTTTTTTTGGGTACACCCTATTGTGAGGCTGCTGAATATAATAGATTAAAGAGACCCCCTATAGAGATATTAGGGATACTTTATGTAGCGTTGACTCCACGGCTAGGTGGGATAGGAGCAAAGACACCGGTAGACATGTCACTCTCCACTATCCTAATCTAAACCAAGTGGCCAGTGTGTGTTTGAAGATTGCGTACAGTGTTCAGTCCTGGTCTACATGCTAATTAAGGGTATGCCGACAAATATGGAGGTTGTGCTGAGGCAAAACATGATGAAGTTTTGGAAAAAAAATGTTGGAGATTCTATTATGGAAGCTTGATGGCTTGGTTTCTACGAGCAAAAGGGGTTGAAGAGGAGACTCATGACATGACCCAAGACAGGGTCCATACCTAGTTTGCACCCTTGTGGATGTGACACGCACGAAATCACAAGACGTGTCCCATGGACCCATACTATATGCAGTTGAGCGGCAAGCGCGGAACAACAGTTGGATAGGTCGGATGTTTGGTATGTCAGAGCTATAGCTTCTCATTGGAGGTCACCCTGTCACAGATGCAGAGATAGAAGGGTTGGCAGAGCGTTATCCACTAAAGAATGGTGCCATATACATGTGCAGGATGGGCTCGACGTTTCAAGAGCCGGTTGATAATAATGAAGCCACAGTTGATGATAAGATGGATGAGGAAGAAGATGATGATGATGATGATGTTGATGAGACAGCCACTTCCTTGATTGCAGTCAATGGTGCCACTGATGTGGGGGGTGGTCATGATGATGACAACTAGGCCTGGAGGCCTGAGGGAGTTTTCTCTAACTCTATACTTTGTGTTATTTTGTGCATTGAGGACAATATTATCTTTAAGTTTAGGGCGGGAGATAAATTTCATTGTGCATATTTTACTACTTTATCGAGTCTTTTCTATTTTTAGTTGGGTTCCTCGGCTTTTGTTTTTGGTACTTTTCTTGAGGATAGTCCCGTTGAACCAACTAGGACCAGTTTTATTTAATTATGTTGAGTCTTAGAGTCGTCATAGGAGTGAAAATTCCCAATGATGGATGAATGATGACCGTCTTAAGAGGAAATTAGTCCCGAAAAATAGTAGATTGAGAAACCAAACTTTTTGTATTTTGAAACATTGTCCTAAAAGTTAGCCAAGCGTCATTGGTAGTCACGCTTGTATATGCAACTTTGAATTGGTAACCTTGAAGAAAACATAGGTTCTTTGTTTTTACTCTAAAGGAATCTAGTTGGGCTTAATTGAGTGAAAAGATCGTAATGCAATTTGTATGAGCATGCTAAAAATGATTATGTCCTTATGTGTGTTGTGATGCCAGGTGTGGTGAGTGATTCTTTCATTAATTGACATCTAGAACTTGCCTCGTGTGTGTTTATTGAGTAACTTGTATAACTTAGGGAATGTGATTGAGACATTTCTTTAAATAATTAATTTTGGACTCTTTTATATCCCTCCAAATGAATTATCCCTAGTGCATTCCCATTGAGCCTTTTTGCCTTGATTTTTTTTACTAAACCACAAGATTGAGCCGAATCCTTTTTTATTTATATCATAAATATTTGATCCTAAATTGATCCTTAATATACTATGTTAAGAAGAAAAATTAAAAACAATGGTAGAAGTGGAAAATGGTGGAAATGCTTGGTTTGTGATGAAATGAAAGAAAAGAGGTGGAAGAAAGATGGCCCATGATCTTAATTGTTACAAGCACTTGAAAAAAAAATCAAGAGAATGATTACTATCATATTGGGTGAAAAGAAAAATAAGTGCTTGAGTAAACGAAAAGGCGAACCTTGAATTATAAGTGGAAAGATGTTCATGATGTAGGGACCAAAGGAAAAGAGAGGTAATTAAAGGTGTATGTCTGAAAATTAATAACATGGTTATTTGGGAGGTGTAGTCACTAAGTGTATCCTAGATATTCCCTCCCTTACCCTAAGCCGACATTACAACCAAATATAAGTCCTCTTGATTCCATGAGAAATACTTTGTGAAAATAAAAGTAGTATACTAAGAGCAAGCATATGTCATGTTAGGATAAGTAAGAACTTCTTTTGTGAGTGTGAGTGCAATGTTGTATAAAAAGGCCTTGTTTTAAATTGCAATGTGCAAACATGTTGTTTGTATGAGTGAAAGGCTATACAAAAAAGAAAATAAATAAAATAGAATTGGTGAGGGCATTTATGGCACATGTTTGGGTGTTTTTATTGTTTGGTATGCTTTGATAAGGTTGCATTATCCTAGAAATATGGAGAAAGAGTCATTCATTAAGTATATATGTTGTTGATTGGTAGACTATGATAAAAAAAAAAAAAAAAAAGGTTGATTGCTGCATAAAGTGTGAACTGCAAAATCTTGATTAAAATTTGTTTGGATTATTTTAAGGCAAGTGGATAATTCCAAAGGTAACGGTGATGAGTTGATGGTTGAAAGATTGTTCGAGGACGAATAAATGTTCAAGTGTGGGGTGGTGATCTTAGGCATATTTATATGCCAAATTACTAACAATTACCCACATAATGCCTTGAGTTTAAGAATAATCTTGAAGATATTGGTTATGTTTTGTATATTGCCATGAATGTGCACTGAGACATGTGATTAGGTTGTGCAAGAACTTTCAAAAGTGAATGGAGTCTAAAGGAGCAAACACGGAGTAGGGAAGTGTGGAGGCATCTCAAAGGAAGCACTAAAGTGGTGTACCGTGCCAGGAGCCAAACTTCTGAGAAATTTTGCTAGTGCACTGAGTGGCACACTGCGCCAGAGGGAAAACTACTAAAGACTGAAGCTGGCACACTCAGTGGTGCGGCGCCCCAGTCCCAGCCCCTGCCCAATAGTTTTGGCAAAATTTGATTAAATTAGGATTCCTACTTCGGTTAAAATAGGAAAGTTGTTTCCTATACTCTATAAAGAGAACCCTAGGGTTATTTTGTAAGGGTTCGATATCTTTTTGGTGTGCATGAGCAAGGATTAACACTTTGTCATAGGTTTTGATTCTTTAACTCTTTCTTTAATTTCAAATTGCATGAACAAGATTATATTTGAGTTTTTGAATATTATGAGCAGTTAAAAACCTTATTCTGGGGCTTTAGCTATGGGTAATTGTTAAGCATCAATGGTTTTGAATTAATTCTTGGTTATCGTTAAAAGTTACTTTTGTGTTCTTGTTTAAGTGTTTCTTGACTGGCCATCATAGAGATAAACTTCTTGTCTATTCTTGGACTCGGGAGACGATAAGTTAGACAAACCACAGAACACAAAAGGCTTGATCTTTCTTGCATATCACTTGATTAGATTTGTGATTAGAATTGACACCTGGATGAACACCAAACTTGGTTACGAAATATGATGAATTATAAATGCTCATCAATTAGGACTATCTATCCCCGCTCAATGATGTAGTTAGAAAGCTAATTGTGGTAGGCGATTAGAGGTTGGGAGACCATGATTATAAAATCAACCCTATAAATCAGTAATTTGATAACCTGAATTAGTTCATTACTTGAGATCCGATACATGAAACCTGATACATGATGCAGCCTTGGAATTGTCTCTTACTTGTTTAAATCATCAAATTAAAGTCATTCTTGTTGGTTACTTTATTTATTAAATTGTTCGTAGGAGTAATAAAAAAATCACACTCTTTTGAAGATACTTCTGTTGAATTGTGGAATTAAGTTAGTTACTATAAATTGATCGTAAGTCTCTTGGGTACGATAACTCTTTCTAAAAGGAACTATACAACTTGAGTAACCATGTACACTTGTGTGTGCATTTAGTCGCAACAAACAACTTGAGTAATACTAGTATAATACAATTTTTAAAATATTATACAAGAACAATAAAACTATGAGGTTTCATAAGTGCTCTTAGAAATGATAGGAAAAAAATAAAAATGAGCTCAGTTGATTTGAAACTTGCAAGAGTTGATTCATGTGTTACAGGAGGAGAATATATTGGTCCCATAAAAAATTGCATATTCTCATTGAAGTAAAATATTTCAATTAGTTTCAAGTCTTTACAAGCTAATAGTTGATATAAATTAAATTGAGTATATGATGGGCTTTTATAACGGATGAAACAAAATTTATTAACACTTTGATTGTGTATACGTTGTAAGCTCATGTATTTAGGTTAGTAAAACAGAAACAGAAAAGATGAAATTGAAAGATAGAAAATAAATAATCCGAGTCCACGGAACTCAGTGTGTATCCTTAAGAAATTTAATTCCCTCAAGTATTTGAGGTTGTAGATTAATTCCTCTCAAGATAAAATGGATTAACTATTAAAGAAGTAGTGGTACCTCAAACTTCAATAATTTCAGCAAACTCAAAAATCAGCAACGAGAGCACACACACAGACTCAGTCGATCGACAATTTTATTTGTAAGAAATGTATGCAGAAGAGAAAAAAAATTCAGTATTTGAAAAATGAGAGAGAAGTCTCTCTATTTATAGCCAACTGCAGCAAGTGTGAATGCACTTGTTCAAACAAGACATGTCTGTTTAGAATGTTTGTAGCTTTTGGAAAGAAATGTCGATTCGAAAGGAACATGTCCCTTCTAGGCGAGTTTACCGTTATTCGAATTATCAAACAATTCAGTTACGCGAAATTTATTCCATTAATTAATTAAACAACATTGTGAATTAATTTTAAGAAAAAAGAAATTAATTAATGAGATTGATTAAATAAATTTTGCCTAAAAATTTATCAATCAATCACATCATGTGCCAAAGCCGAAGCCAAGCGAGTGACAACGACGGCGCTAGTGGTCACCTTCTACTTAAGCCTTTAAGAGCTAAATAAAGTATTTCCTAATATAAGAACAAACATTTCCTTTATTTTACCAATATGGGAGAAATGGCTTTTCATTTTCCCTCCAAATTGGTTCCCCTACATTTCCCAATTTCTCATTCACACGTTGCTCAAACCATCCAATCCCCCACATAAATGGCGAAGGACAATTGTTAAAACATATGCATGAAAAGCTTGTGTGTCTTGTAAGTAAGGATTAATTGCATCTAAATAAGTAGGTTTCCCTTTGAACTTTTCGTAGTGAACATATATCGGATATACTCGGTCAATCGATAGATTTGATATCTTTGAACCGTTGAGTTTTAGTGTAAACCTAGATAACATAAGTCACACAATCAAACCTTGAACTATTTTTGGTTCTCATTGTTTTATCCATTTCAGCCATGAACATGTTTTGGTTTATAAGTGCTTACAGAACTAGCCTTATCAGATTTTCCTTGAAGCGGCTTACACTTCACACTTACATAGGTGATTTCTAAATGTGTTATCCCATAAATACACTCTTTGATATACCATGTATTGTAACATCCCGCCTTAAAAAAGAACTATTTTTGGAAAGAGTGAATTTGGAAATTTTGGCAACTAATGCTAAGTATAAGTTTTGGGTCAACTTCAAACGACCATAACTTTCAGCACAAGATGAGTTAAGTGGGCTATAAGATGTCAAATGAAAGTTCTTGGAATCCTCTTACCAACGCCATCGAGTTTGCTAATTTTTGAGCTCATATGAGGGAGATATACCCGTTTGAAGTCGGGCTATCTAGTTAAGGAAAGTTACCTAGATTTAAGAGGGGTATTTTGGTCTTTTACTTACCCTATCAGATTTATTTGATATTTAGTAATTTATTGGGGTCTAAACTGATTTGGTTCAGTTTACATGATTAAAATTCACGCCTATGGTTTTAAGAATAGTTCAAGAAGAGGAGAAAAGTCAAGGCGTTCTTGGAGATCTCTTGTGGAATCAAAGGTCATTTCGCCAAAGGTTGATCCCTAAAGAGGTATGTGAGTTCACATAGCATTGGTCTTGTTCACCAAGCGCCAATCATGTTATTTTCAGCGAAATTCGTTTCTTAAAGTTGAAGGATCTGAGTTCTTGTAGAGTTTTCTTGAAATACCTTTCATAATCTTGAAAGTTGATGTTTTGAGGATAGATTTGAGTATATTATCGTATACTAATGTTGGGTATTCAAATCTAAGTGATTAAGGAAGAAACCATTTGATTCTAGGTGAATTGGGGTTAGAAAACAAAAAAGAAAATTCATCGAAGAATTCTAAGCTAGCGCCAGCAGTGGGTGTCTGTAGTTTTCCCCCCTAGGGCGTCGTGCCACTCAGTGTGCCTCAACTTTCCCTTTGTAGTTCAGGGTCTGGCGCACTGAGCCACTCAGTGCGCCAGGGTCGCCAACTCCCCTACTCTATAGTCCCTCATTTCGTTTGAGTTCCCTTGAATTGTACATATGTTTTCTAGTTGATTTCTACACTCTAAGGTACGTATAAACATCGTGATCTCATCCATAACATGAGATCATAACCCTTGAATTCATAATTCAATTTAAGGTAGAGCTAAAAGTCAAGTCTAGAGAGTTCTTCGAGTCTTTTCAAAAAGTCTTTTACAATTTTTTTAAACTTGTTTGAAGACTTAAGCATTGAGTTTGATAAAGAGTAGAGCCGGGTTCATTTTCTTTAATATGATATATGGGAACTAAGTATTCCCAAGAGTAAATGTTTTCACATTTAAGATGAGAGGAAACACCGATTTTCGAAAGAGTTTTCATGAGCAGTTTTAGTACCATCTATTTTAAGAGAACTTTTTGAGTAATAATCTCAAACCACAGAAAGAGTTATGTCTTTAAACATATGAGCTAGTTATATTTTGGGAGTAGTATTGAGCACTGATATGGGGATGAGTTCAGATAACTCAAAGTCTCCATAAACCATGTAGCCAATGTGGGTGGAAAGGGTCATACTTTTTAGATGATTCCTTAATGCTTTTTTTGCATAGACTAGTGGATCCACTTAGTAGTAGGTTCTATATCCCAAAAACTATAGGATGGCTCTGGCAGCGTGGGTTAGACGTTGTATCATCACATAGATCATAGTGATGGTTGTCGGTTAGAGAAACTCCCATAGAGATATTTTGTATTCTTATATCATTTGTATTTTCATATACAAAGTAAGTTATTGTTGTATTTTCAATACACTTAGTTGTTATCTATATGTTTTGAAGTTTTACTTTATATTGCATTTATATTCCTGTTTTATATTGAAATGAGATGAGTTGAGTTGAGTTGAGACAAGGTAAGTTCCTTCAGTTTCCTTTCAATCATATGACTTGTTTTAGAATTCTCCTCGCATGCTCGTACATTCCATGTACTGACACCATTTGTCCTGCATCTTTTATGATGCAGATACAGGTGACCAGGATCAACATTCAATGCTTCGTTGATTCAGTTTTGTTTCAGAGTTGTTGGTGAGCCTCCTTACTTCCGGAGGATCCCTTTTTTCTTGTTTTTTTTATTCTAGTTCATTAGGATGTCGTGGGTCTTGTCCCAACATCCATCACAGTTATTAGAGGTTTCATAGATAATTAGACATTATTAGTTCATGAGTCTTTCATTTTCAATTGTTATGTTGAGACTTAAGTTGCCAGTGTGGCTAGTTGAATGCTTATTTCTAAAACATTCTAAGTTATCTATTGAGTTACAGTTTACTTTTTAAAGTGCTTTTATCATGAGTAACTCTTCCTCTAAGAGTTAAGACAGGCCAAGGGTTCTCGAGTGCCAGTCCCGCCCAGGGTGTAGGCTCGCGGTGTGACAAACTTGGTAGAAGAGCACAGAGTTTAAGAGTTCTAGGGTGTAAGATCCCATACTTTTTCTCTAATTGTGCATAATATATGTGGCGTAGTATGGCATAGTTATATGAGGTGTATATGACTTTGTATCGTACATTGGAGATTACGATTGCAAGTAGGTGGCAATATCAAGGAACTAAACTAAAGTTTTAGGTCAAAGGGACCCCTCAAACAAAGTTCACGGGTAGAACTTCGCCCGTTTGAAAGGTTTAGCTTGTCCCACACCTTGTGGATAAGCCTATGAGTGTAAAAAATTCTAAGAATAGTGTGTTATGAGGTATTATAATAGCACAAGGGTTGTATGTTAAGTTTGGAAGTCAAGAAAATTAGTGAAACTAAAGTCGGCAAAAGTTATCGAAGTTTCTCTAATAATATTTTCTTAACTTTAGGTAGAATGTCTTGGATGTTTTCTCCCAATATATAAAGATTTAGAAGACCTATCACCCATTAAATTGAAGGCCTAAGAGTCTAGTTTGCAATGCACAAAACTTCGTATCCAACCGACATCAGAGTAAAATGTTATGAGGGTTTTACTAGGGACTGCCGGGGCAGAATCCGGGTCGGTCAAAAATGTGGTATGTCTGCTTACTCAACGTTTTAAACCATGAAAACATTTCATTTTACTTCCAAACCAGAAAGAAAGCTTAAGAGAGGGTTCCTATGGAGTACTTGCATGATGAAGGTCAGTTTTTGACGATTTCTACCATTAAAGATTGCCCCCGTGCCTAGAAACATGATATCTACACGTGGTAATCGTTTTCCCCTTCTATTAGCTGCGTTAGGAGCAAGTTTTTGAAGTTATAAATTTGTAGTTATTGGTGTTTCTTCAAGTTTTGCACATGGTTAACTAAGGTAATCATCTCGGGAGTAGATATTCGGTTGCTGACTAGGATGGTTTTTATTCATAAGTGACAACTAGAGTCAGGAGTAGATATTCGGAGAGACCAGTCAGAAAGTTCGAAGGTACGAGAGTTTCTTCATTTGGCCCCTCTGTTATTTATAGGATCTAGTCTTACTGAGGATCCCCAGGACTTTATAGATCATCTATATAGAGTATTGAGGGTGATGCATGTCTCCGTCACAGAGGCTGTGGAGTTGGCTACTTTTCGGCTACGTGATGTAGCCATCCTTTGGTATGAGCCATGGGAGAGATCTAGAGGACCTGATGCTCCACCAGCAGAGTGGGAGGACTTCTCTGAGGCCTTCCTTGCCCACTTTTTTCCAAGGGAAGTTCGAGAGGCCTGTCTTGACCAGTTTATCAATTTGAAGCAAGGAACCATGAGTGTGAGGGATTATAGCCACATGTTTAATTCTTTGGCAAGATATGCACAAGATATTGTACGTACCATGAGAGCCAGAGTTCATCATTATGTTGATGGTTTGGCAGATCATTTGATCAGAGATTGTAGGGTAGCATCCCTATCAGATGATGTAGATATTTCCCGCATACAGGCTTTGGCTCAGACTACAGAGGACCTTTCTAAACGGATTCGTGATACCCGCAGGGATAGGGAGCAAATTAAGAGGGCCCATACTATAGGGTCTTATAGGGAGCCACTTGGTGATTTTAGGCCCCATTTCCATTGATATCCACCTCAGCCAGTGGGTAGTGTCTCACCACAGGTGCAGGGACCGTGGTTTGATCGTTATAGTCAGTTATGACTAGGTCAGAGCTCAGGCCAGCTTGAAGGTCGTCGACAGGATCATTCTATATAGATAAGACATCCCACTCCTCATTGTACACAGTGTGGTAAGCCGCACACTGGGCGATGTAGACAGGGTTGAGGTTCATGTTATCATTGTGGGCAGACATGACATTTTATTAGTCGGTGCCCGAGGTTGAGCAGAGGTGATATAGCTCAGCCTTTAGGGTCCACAACAACATCTTCACCCTCAGTCTGTGCCCCACGACCAGGACCACAGCCTACTCAGAGTCGTGGTAGAGGGAGAGGTGAAGGAGATACAGGTTTGAGTGGTGGTCAGAATCGCTTTTATGCACTCACAGGACGACAGGATTCAAAGGCATCCCCTGATGTTGTTACAGGTATATTGACGATATCTTCTCAAGCTGTTTACGTATTGATAGACCCTGGCTCTACATTTTCATATATTACTCCATTTATTGCTAGTAAGATTGACATGATATCTGAGTTGTTGCCACAACCTGTTGAGGTGTCTACACCAGTTGGCGATTCTATTTTAGCTAGTTGTGTCTATCAGGGTTGTACGGTATTAATTAATAATCGTCCAACCTCCGCTAATTTAGTTGAGTTGATTATGCTAGATTTTGATGTTATCATGGGTATGGATTGGTTGGCAGCTTGCTATGCTAATATTGATTGTCGTGCAAAGATAGTCCAATTTTACTTTCTAGGTGAGCCAGTCCTTGAGTGGAAGGGTAATGTAGCCACACCTAAGGGTAAGTTTTTTTTTCATATCTTAGGGCTCAGAAGTTGATTGCTAAAGGTTGTATATACCATATGGTTCATGTACAGGATATTGATAAGGAGCCTATGACTCTTCAGTCAATTCCTATCGTGAATGAATTTCCAATGGTATTCCCTGATGATCTTCTTGGAATTCCCCCAGAAAGGGAAATTGATTTTTCTATAGACTTGCTTCTTGATACGCAATCTATATTGATTCCTCCCAATAGAATGGCCCTTGTAGAACTAAGAGAATTGAAGGAACAACTGAAGGACTTGCTCGATAAAGGCTTTATCAGGCCAAGTACTTCCCCATGGGGTGCCCTAGTGCTCTTTGTTCGAAAGAAAGATGGATCCTTACGGATGCGTATTTACTATAGACAACTAAATAAAGTCACTATAAAGAATAAATATCCTCTTCCACAGATTGATGACTTATTCGATCAGTTACAAGGTGCCAAATGCTTTTCCAAGATTGACTTGCGGTCTGGTTACCATCAGTTGCGAGTCAGGGAAGTTGATATCCCAAAAACAGCATTTAGGATGAGGTATGGCCATTTTGAGTTCCTTGTCATGTCTTTCGAGCTTACAAATGTCCCAGCAGCCTTCATAGATCTTATAAATCAGGTCTTCAAACCATTCTTGGATGAATTTGTGATTGTGTTTATTGATGATATTCTTATATATTCACAGTCGGAAGCAGAGCATGCAGACCGCTTGCGAGCTGTATTGCAGACTCTCTAAGATTGCAGGTTATATGCTAAATTTTCTAAATGTGATTTTTCGCTTACCTCAGTAGCTTTTGTTGGTCATGTTATTACAAGTGAGGGTATTAAGGTTGATGGACAAAAGATTGAACCAGTGATGACTTGGCCGAGGCCCTTGAATCCGATGGAGGTTCGCAAATTTTTAGGCTTGGCGGGGTATTACCGAAGGTTTGTGGAGGGATTCTCTTCTATTTCTGCACCACTGACAAAATTGACACATAAGGCAACAAAGTTTCAGTGGACCGAGGCATGCGAGCAGAGCTTTCATGAACTAAATAAAAGGCTTACCATTGCACCTGTCCTAACTCTTCCAGATGGTAATGAGGGCTATGTTGTTTATTGTGATGCCTCAAGAATTGGCCTATGTTGTGTTCTTATGCAACATGGTAAGGTTATTGCATACGCCTCTAGACAGTTGCGGAAGCAAGAACAGAATTATCCTACACACGATCTTAAGTTGGATGCAGTTGTCTTTGCCCTAAAAATTTGGTGACATTATCTATACGGGGTTCATATAGATGTGTTCACCGATCACCAGACCCTTCAATATTTGCTTAAGCAGAGGGAGTTGAACCTACGACAAAGGAGATTGCTAGAATTATTAAAGGACTACGATGTTGACAGTTTATATCATCCCGGCAAAGCTAATGTTGTTGCTGATGCGCTCAGCCGGAAGTCCATGGGTAGTCTAAGTTATGTTGAAGCTGATAAGGCTAGAATTACAAAAGAAATATGCCAGCTAATTAATTTGCAAGTATGCTTGGTAGATGCAGGAGGCGGAGGTGTTGTCGTTAAAAATATGGCAGAATCTTCCTTTGTGACTGAAGTGAAAAGGCGGCAACATGAAGATCCTGAGCTTAGGAAATTGAGGGAAAAGATTCCACAGCAGCAACACCCCTTATTTGAGCTAACTGGAGATGGAGTCCTTAGATACCAGGGTCGCTTATGTGTACCGGCAGTTGGGAAGCTCCATACAAAGATTCTTTTAGAGGCTCATTATTGTAGATATGCATCTCACCATAGAACGACGAAGATGTATCAGGACCTTCGACAGATCTATTAGTGGAATGGCATGAAAAAATATATTGCGGAGATGGTAGCTGAATGTCCCAACTGTCAACAAGTTAAAGCAGAGCATCAGAGGCCTCGAGGCCTAACCCAGTATATTGAGCTTCCATTATGGAAATGGGATATGATAAATATGGACTTCATCACTAGTTTGCCTCGCACTCCATGAAGGTTTGATTCCATTTGGGTAATTATCGATAGGCTGACAAAATCTGCTCATTTCTTGCCAATTAGGACGACATATTCAGCTGAATATTATGCTAGGCTTTACATTCAGGAGATTGTTCACCTTCACGGAGTTCCATTATCTATTATCTCAGATCGAGGAGCTCAATTTACAGCACATTTTTGGAGATAATTTCAGAAAGATCTAGGTACTCATGTAAATCTTAGCATCGCTTTTCATCCACAAACTGATGGACAGGCAGAACGTACTATTCAGACGGCTGAGGATATGTTACGTGCTTGTGTGTTGGATTTTAAAGGAAGTTGGGATCAACATCTACCTCTTAGCGAGTTCGCTTATAATAACAACTTTCAAGCTAGTGTTCAGATGGCCCCTTACGAAGCACTATACGGGCGGAAGTGTAGGTCCCCAATCGGTTGGATTGATCTCGGGGAAGCAGATTTTCTAGGTCCCAATCTAGTCCAACAAGCGATTGAAAAGGTTAAGCTTATTAGAGATCGGTTTCATAAAGCACAGTGTCGACAGAAGTTTTATGCAGATGTTCGCCGACGGAACATAGAGTTTGAGGTAGAAGATTGGGTTTTCCTGAAAGTATCGCCTATGAAGGGCATCATGCAATTTGGAAAGAAAGGGAAGCTCAGTCCTAGGTACGTTGGACCGTAAAAGATTATTAGGAAGATCGGTATGGTGGCATACGAGCTTGATTTGCCTTCAGAATTTGAAGCAATTCATCCTGTATTTCATGTTTCTATGTTGCGGAAGTGCATTGGAGATCCTTCACGTATTATGCCCATTGAAAATATTTGTATCGCTGAGGATTTTTCTTATGCAGAGGTACCAATAGCGATTTTAGATCGGCAAGTAAGAAAGCTTCAAAATAAAGATGTAGCTTTTGTGAAAGTGTTATGGAGAAATAACAACGTCGAGGAAATGACTTAGGAAGCGGAAGAGGAAATGAGGAAGGAGTACCCCCCAACTGTTTACGACTTAAGGTGAGTCACATTTCAATTATTGGCAATTATTTCTTCACAACAACTTGGTTAGATTTTAAATAGCCTGAAGGTGAAATTTATGTCTTCTTACGAGATAGCTATGCAAAGCTTAGTAGTTAAAATTTTCAGAATTTGACTTCAGGTTTGCGACTGTAACAAATATAGACTCGCAAATAAAGTACTGTGAGAAAAAAAAAGAAAATACAACCAAGGAATTGTCTAGATCCATTCGTGGGCGAATGTTCATAAGGGGGGAGAATGTAAGATCCTGTACTTTTTCTCTAATCGTGCATAATATATGTGGCGTAGAATGGCATGGTTATATGAGGTGTGTATGACTTTGTATCGTACATTGGAGATTAAGATTGCAAGTAGGTGGCAATATCAAGGAACTAAACTAAAGTTTTAGGTCAAAGGGACCCCTCAAACAAAGTTCATGTTAAAAGAAATGGCTTGGGTAGAACTTCGCCCGTTTGAAAAGTTTAACTTGTCCCATACCTTGTGGAAACATGCTAAGAATAGTGTGTTATGAGGTATTATAATAGCACAAGGATAGTATGTTAAGTTTGGAAGTCAAGAAAATTAGTGAAACTAAAGTCGGCAAATTTATCGAAGTTTCTCTAATAATATTTTCTTAACTTTGGGTCAAATGCCTTGGATGTTTTCTCCCAATATATAAAGAGTTATAAGGACTATCACCCATTAAATCGAAAGCCTAAGATTCTAGTTTGCAACGAATAAAACCCCGTATTCAATCGACATCGGAGTAAAAAGTTATGAGGGCTTTACTACGGACTGCTGGGGCAGGATCCAGGTCGGGTAAAAAATGTGGTATGTCGGCTTACTCAACGTTTTAAACCATGAAAACATTTCATTTTACTTCTAAACCAGAAAGAAAGCTTAAGAGAGGGTTCTTATGGAGTACTTGCATGTTGAAGGTCAGTTTTTGACGATTTCTACTATTAAAGATTGCCACCGTGCCTAGAAACGTGATCTCTACACGTGGCAATCGTTTTCCCCTTCTATTAGCTGCGTTTGGAGCAGTTTTTTGAAGATATAAATTTGTAGTTATTGGTGTTTATTCAAGGTTTACACTTGGTTAACTAGGGTAATCATCTCGGGACTCTTTTGTGATTGTTTTTATGAAGTTTTACGTACATTTCGTCAAGTTGAGGCCATTGGCAAATCTACCGATTTAAGAACAATTATGGACTATTTATATGTTCGTACTAGCTGTGTATATATAGTGTTTGCGAATTTTAGGACGTAAGGAACAACTTTTGTGAAGAAGCTACGGCCATTCGAGTGTTCATTGAAAAGGTATGTTAAGGCGAAGCTACGTCCTCATTTTAGCACCACTCCTGGGAAATTCCTAAAACGCCGAATGTGATATTTTGCTATTCTCTTGCTAGAAATACCTTCAGTGAAAGGCATTGGGATCTCAGCTACATTATTTTCATGATTATGTTATTTTGATATTTCACTCGTTCGGATAAATAGAGTCTTCGACATCTGCATGTCATTTTATCAATTTCCTTGATTATATGTCCGCACGTATGAATTTGTATTCTTCCTTGGGTGATGTGAATTAAAATGTCACGGAGACCCTTACTACTTGTGACCAGCCCTCTTTCTCCACTAAGGTTATTATTTAAAAAAATCTTTAAAGTAGCTCAGGACCTTCAAAACTCTCAAATATAATTTAAATGTAAACTATTAGAACACTTGGTTTTTGAAATATTTCTTTTATAAATTAACTAGGAACCAAGTTAGGAACTAAGTAAGTCACCTTAAACTTGTTATGAATATCAACAAGGTTAGGTTATCCTTCTAAAATTCGAGTTAACTTTTCAAGCTTATTTGGAAGAACATATCAAGTTCCATGAGATTGGTATATGTTATACGAAAGTTATTATGGGGTTATGAGAACAAGACTACAAATGGGCCAAGATTGGCAACATGACAACAGTAACTCATAGGTGTTATAAATCCATGACATGACATGCTATGCATTCTACTCCCGAGCTATAATCGGGAGGTATGGGGCATATTGCCTATATTTATATGTATAAGACACAGATGGCCACAAGTTGGCGAATATGATGTTGGTTCGCTACCGGAAAGCACCACCATTGCTACCATTTGGTTGGGTATGTCATGCATTTGCATCTATATATATATATGTATTCACGACATACGATTTTACGAGCATACCATGCATATTTAAGTAGTAGGGGGATAAAGGTCAGCCATGGAGATTATTTGGGTTTCAGTTTCAGGTGGTATCTCTATTACCCTTTTACAATAAATGTTTATGATTTTACTTTTCGCTTTACATACCAGTACATTTTTATTTGTACTGATGTCCCTTTGCCTGGGGACGCTGCTTTTTGTTTTGTGCGAGCAGGTACAGGTAGGGACTCTAATCGACCCACCCGCTAGGATTTTGGTTTAGGTATGAGTTGGTAAGCTCCATCTTATTCTGGGGCTATCTGAGGATGTTTACCTTTGTTGTACAGTTTGGGTATAGTCGGGGCCTTGTCCCGACAGTGCTTATGTCACTAATAGAGGCTATTATGGACACAATATTCTGGGTTTTCTTTTTGAATGTTTCAACCTCCAACCAATAGTCTTAGCATGTATATCTATGTGTGTGTAGGTAGGTATGTTTTCGGTTGTGGACTCGTCAGCTAGATAGTACATCTTTATTTATTTTTTTGGTTAGTCTACCATTGTTTGTATGGTTATTCTCTTGCAGGTCATGACCTCTGGGTCCAGGCTTCACTTTTTAGAGGTTGTGCTGCCTAATTTTTTGCCTCACAAGTTTGGTTTAGGTAGTTTGTTTTAGTGGGTAACTCGATGTATTAGGGTATCGAGTGCCAGTTACGCCCCCTATTTCGAGGCGTGACATAGGGAGTCTATGAAGCCATGTATGTAGAGTCCTAGTTATCGGTGTGAAGCACACCACATCTATAATTAGGAGGCTGCAACATTTAGGAACTATCTCACTTCTTTCATTCTCATTTCGTACGATATAGTTGATCTCTAAAAACTTTCTTCTAATTCATGCTTGCGCGTGTCTTTCTAATCATGCCTCCACGAAGAGCTATCAGAGGTCGTCCCGCTAGGAGGAATGTTGAACCACAGGATCAAGGGGTACCTAATGCACCAGAAGTGCAACCCCAAGAAGAGATCACTAATGTTGAGTTCCGGGAAGCTATTCGGATGTTGAATCAAGCTGGGCAACAAAGAGAAAATCGACATGAAGTGGTTGATACTTCGAGGATCGGTGAGTTCTTAAGGATCAACCCTCCACGCTTTACTGGTTTAAGTGTCAATGAGGATCCGAAAAACTTGTAGAGGAACTTCAGAAAGTGTTTGAGGTTATGCATGTTCCTGATATTGAGCGAGTGGAACTAGTTGCATACCAACTGAAGGGTGTTGCTAGGATCTGGTTTGACCAATGGAAGAAGGGTAGAGCTGAGGATGAACCGATTTTGAGATAGGCTATATTTGAGAGTGCCATCATGGGACGTTTATTTCCCCATGAGCTAAGAGAGGCAAAGGTTAGAGAATTCCTCACTCTTAATCAGGAATCTATGAGTGTGCATGAGTATAGCCTTAAGTTCACCCAACTTTTCTGTTATGCTTTGGAGATGGTTGTTGATATGAGGTGCAAGATGACTCTATTCGTTGTTTGGGTTGTCTTGTCTTTCTGGTAAGAAGGGCAAGGCAGCTATGCATATAGGGGACATGGACATAGCAAGACTTATGATCCATGTGCATCAGGTTGAGGAAGAGAAGCTGAGATATAGGGAAGAGTTTCGAAACAAAAGAGCTAAGACAAGAAATGAGTCCGGACAGCAGAAAAGTAATGCCAACTTATCATCCTAAAGCAATAAAGCAAAATATAACCAAAGGGATCCTCCGAAAAGCAAGGAGGCTCACCAACTGACTCTGAGTGCTCAACTGGATCAACGAGGCGCTGGATGATGATCCTGATTACATGTATCTGCATCATAAAATGATGCAGGACAAATGGCATCAGTACATTGAATGTACGAGCATGCGAGGGGAAAACTAAATATGACATAAGCTTGAACTGACTTATGAAAGAAATACTTACCTCAGCTTTACTCAACTCAATGTAGAAATAAACAACACTAAAGGTGCAGTTTATATAAAGCATTTAAATAGTAAATAACAACTCAATGTATTTAAAGAAATACAATAACAACTCAATTTATATATAAAGTAATATAATTTTATGGGAGTTTCTCTAACCGACAACCATCACTATGAGCTAATGTGATGATACGGCGTCTCGCCCAAGCTGCCAGAACTATCCTATAACTTGCCAGGATATAGAACGCCTCAACTAAGTGAATCCCCTAGTCTACTAGTCTATGCTAAAAAGTAATAAGGAATCATCTAAAAAGTATGACCCTTTCTACCCACGATGGCTATATGGTTTATGGAGACTTGAGTTATTATGAATTCGTCCCCATATCGGTGCTCAATACTACTCCCAAAATACTCAACTCATATGTTTAAAAATAAAAACTCTTTCTATGGTTTGAGATAATTACTCAAAAACTAGCTCAAAGGCTCTATTGGAAATCAGTGTTTCCTCACTTATTTAAATGTGAAAACATTTACTCTTTGGGAATAAATAGTTCTCATATACTCTTTTTGAAAAAATGAACTTCATTTGTTACTCTTACTGAACTCAAAACTCAAGCTTTAAAACTAGTTTAAAATATTTGCAAAAGACTTTTTGAAAGGACTCTAAGAACTCTCTAGACTTGGCTCTTAACTTTCCTTGAATTTAAATTTATGGATTCAAGGATTGTGATTTGTGATAGGAAAGATCTCATGATGTTTAGAAGTGTTTTTAGATAGTTAAACATGAGAAATGATCAAGAAATCACTATCTGGAAACAAGTCCACGATGCGGAGATGCATTTACATATTTGATCGCAAAATTTATTTTTGAAACAGAGGAGTCCTCATCTTCTCCACGACGCATAGGTGATTTTTGTGCACTGAGGGAGCAAGTCCACGACGCGGACTTGAGTGCTGAAATCTGCTCGACTTTTCCTTCTTCGTTTTCTCAACCCAATTCACCTAAATTTGATTATTTTCTCAATTCCTCTTTAGATTTAGATACCCAGTACATGTACACATGATTCTAACTCAAAACAAATGTAAAATCGACACGATTCCATCAAGAACTCAACAATCCCATCAAATCTCAAGAACTAAAGCCAATTTCAAGAACATAATCAAGAAACATCATACTTTCAACTTTTTAAAACGAATTTCGTTGAAACAAACATGATTGGCACATGGGTGAATGGACCCAATGCTATGAAAGTCTCACATACCTCTTTAGGTATCAACCTTTGGCGAAACGACTCTGATTCCGCAAGAAATCTCCAAGAATACTTGACCTTTCTCCTTTTTTCTCTTCTCTCAAAGCCCTAACGTTTTTCTTAATTGCGTAAACTGAAATAACTCAGTTTAGAGCCCAAATAACTTACTAAAAACTAAATAATTTAATTGGGTAATGAAAAGACCACAATACCGTTCAAAAATCCAATTTTGACTTTTATTAGCTAGATAGCCCAACTTTGAATGGTCATATCTCCCTCATACGAACTCGAAATCGAGAAAACTCAGTAAAGTTGGAAAGATAATTCAATGATATTTCCTATGGTATCTGGTAGAACACCTAACTCATCCTCAGATAGGAGTTATGGTCATTTGAAGTTGACCCAAAACTCAAACTTAACATAACTTAAACAAATTTCCAGATTTTTTATTCTTTCCAAAAATGACTCTTTCTAATTCCAGTTATTTCACTTAGCGAGGTGTTACAGGTTCGTCAAGGGGTTCTCATCTATTTCATTCCTTTTGACTAAGTTGACTCAGAAAAATAGTGAAGTTTCAATGGTCTGAAGCTTGTGAGAAAAGCTTTCAAGAATTGAAAAAACGGTTTACTACTACCCCAGTATTGACCTTACTAGAGGGTACGCAAGGTTTTGTTGTATATTGTGGTTGGTCCAGAGTTGAACTGGGTTGTGTATTGATGCAGAATGGTAAAAGTTATCGATTTTGCCTCCAAACAACTTAAGGTTCACGAGAAGAATTACCCAACCCACGATATAGAGTTGGTTGCTATAGTTTTCTCTTGGAAAATATGGTGTCACTAATTTTATAGTTTTCATGTATATATGTTCACCGATCACAAGAGTCTTCAGTATGTGTTCAGTCAGAAAGAGCTTAATCTCAGATAGAAGAGGTGGTTGGAGTTACTCAAGGATTATGATATGAGTATTATTTGTCACCCAGGTAAGGCTAATGTTGTTGTTGATGCTTTGAGCAGATTATCTATGGGTAGCACCACTCATGTAGAGGAAGACAAGAAAGAGTTAGCAAAAGATGTACATAGACTTACATGACTAGGAGTTAGACTAATAGAGTCCAATGAAGGAGGAGTGGTGGTGATGAATGGAGCTGAATCATCATTAGTGTCCGAAGTGAAAGAGAAACAACACCAAGATCCTATTTTTCTTGAATTGTATGCATTTGTTCATAAGCAAAAAGTGATGGTTTTTGAACAAGGGGGAAATGGTGTATTGAGGTATCAAGGTAGATTATGTGTACCAAAGGTGGATGAACTCCAAGAGAGGATCATGGAGGAAGCTCATAGCTCCAGATATTCTATCCATCCGAGTTCCACAAATATGTATCGTGACTTGAGAGAGGTCTATTGGTGGAGTAGTATAGGACATTGCAGAGTTCGTTGCTAAGTGCCCGAATTGCCATTAAGCTAAGGTAGAGCACCAGAGGCGCAGTGGTATGGCTCAGAATATAGAGATTCTAGAATGGAAGTGGGAGATGATCAATATGGATTTTATTACTGCTTGTCGGGTCTCGCAAACAGCATGATTCTATTTAGGTGATTGTAGATCGAATGAATAAATCAGCCCACTTTTTTCTGGTAAAGACTACCCATTCCGCATAGGATTATGCCAAGTTATATATTCAAGAGGTAGTCAAACTTTATAGAGTTCCGGTGTCCATTATTTCAGATAGAGGTGCACAATTTACTGCATAATTTCTGGAAGTCTTTCTAGAAAGGTTTGGGTTCAAAGGTGAACTTGAGTACTGATTTTCATCCTAAGACTAATGGTCAAGCAGAGCGCACTATTAAGACATTAGAATATATGTTGATGGCTTGTGTGATTGATTTCAAGGGTAATTGGGATGATCACCTACCTCTCATTGAGTTTGCTTATAACAATAGTTATTATTCTAGCATCCAGATGGCTCCTTATGAAGCTCTTTAGAAGAGAAGATGTAGATCTCCTATTGGATGGTTTGAAGTTGGTGAAGTTGGGTTGATAGGACTAGAATTAGTTCATCAAGCTATGGAGAAAGTAAGATTTATTCAAGAAGGGTTGAAAACAGCGTAGAGTCGTCAGAAATCCTACACTGATGTTAGGAGAAGGGACTTAGAGTTTGAAGTAGATGATTGTGTATACTTGGAGGTTTCACCCATGAAGGGTGTTATGAGATTTGGTAAAAAGGGGAAGCTTAGTCCCCGGTATATTGGTCCTTACAGAATATCCAAAAGGATTGGTAATGTAGCTTATGAGTTGGAGCTACCGCAAGAGTTAGCAATAGTTCATCCGGTATTTCACATTTCCATGTTGAAGAAGTGTATGGGCGATCCTTCACTGATTATACCAACTGAAGATATTTGTATTAAGGATAGCTTATCTTATGAGGAGATTCCTGTTCAAATTTTAGACCGTCAGGTTCGCAAGTTGAGAACCAAGGAGGTAGCATAAGTCAAGGTCTTATGGAGAAATCAGTTTGTTGAGGAAGTTAATTAGGAAGCTGAGAAGGACATGAAGAAGAGATACCCACATATCTTTGAGTTCGGAGAAATTCCAAATTAAGGAACTAATCCTTTTCTTGGAATTTATTTTAAGTTGGCATGTTGTGTTATATATTGCTTGTTGGGTGTTTGAGCTAAATGTTAGATGTTACACCCTTAGTCTACTTATAGTAATCTCATTCAAGGACGAATGATCTTGTATCACCCCATATGTGAATGAGGGAGGCTTAGCACTTTTTAGACTTCAAGATATCACCCACGAGGGTCATCCACTCCCCGTGGTTGGACCCACACTCCGTGGGAAGCCTCATGGATGAGCACCCTAGATAAATTGCCCAAGATAATAAACTACGGCATGACCCACGCTCCGTGGGTAGGTCCATGCCGCGTGGATAGGAGTCATAGTTCAAGTGAAATTTCCAGTGTCTCTGAACGCCAAACTACACCCAACCAATATGGGCCTTAGGTCAACCTACACCCCGTGGTCGGGGTCTCATGGATGGGGCAGTGAGGGGTTAGTTGAGGACTTAAGTGGAGCTTTTCGAATTTAATTAGGATTAAGTGGTGTCATTTTACCCTAATCTAGACCACCTATATAAAGACTTTAGACCCCTAAATTAAGTCATCCAAGTCATTATATGTAGACCCCCAAAAGAATCCCAAACTTTATCTTCTCAAATATTCTCTCTCTAGAAAGTGAAGAAGAAGAAGAGGGTCAAGCTAGGTCAAGTCAAGTCTCCATTATTTCAAGCTTGGTACGCTTTGTAATCAAGGTATGATAGCTTTTAATCCGTGGAATCCTTTAATCCATGGAGCCTCATGTTTTCCCCAATTTAGAAGAAGAATTCTCCAATTTGAGTTAGGGTTTCTTCCAATGTTATGGGCATTGTTGAATGTTGATCCAATTGAGTGGACTATGATTGTTTATACTTGAATTGAGTAGATTCAATGATATTAATATGAATTTACATGTACCCATGCTTAACCTATGTCTAGAAAGATGAAATTGATGTAATTGGGTTTTATGCCATGAAAGGGGAAATTGAGGATTTACATGTAATCTCCTAGAATTGATGAAGTGTATTGTAGATATGTTGATAGTTAAGCATATAGACATGAATTGAATGTTATTAATGCATGTATGATGAATCATGGTTAGTAGTGATTGAGATTGGGGGCAACATGATGAAGCATGATTAGATTGCTTAAGATGAAAGAATATAGATGTGAATTGCTTAATAGTAAAGCATATGAGTATGAATTAATTTAGATCAAGTATATGTCATGAGGTATGACTCGTAAGCTTTGAGATTAGGATTGTCTTGAGATTTAGGCATTTATGGTGAATGATGATTTGTAGGGATTGTAGAGTAAAGCTAATATGATGAGATATGTTTAGTACGACTTTTAGAGTAAAGCTTACATTATAAATGTTGAGTTGTATAAAGGATTGTTGTGGAAGGAGTTACCCACATTGACCTATATTATGAATGTATGAGATTATGCATGTCTTATAGAATCTATGTAAATGCTTTAAGAACACTTTGAGAGTGAAGTGTTAATGGTTACGATATTGTTGTTGTGCTTATTGAAAGGCTATTCTCATGAAAATATAATGAACATGATGTGAAAGGTTTTCTCACATAGAATGATTCTAGGTTGAAAGGCTTGCTCACCTAAAATGAATCTAAGTCAAAGGACTATAAAATGACATGAGTCTAGATGTGATTCCCCAAGACCTTCATATGAGAAGGAGGTGAGGTGAGCTCCCATATTCCTAAGTTAGTGAAGAAGAGATGATAAACATGAGGTGATTACCCATGTCATGTGATGAGGAGTGTGAGGTGACTACCCTTAATCTATAACTCATAAAGCAAGGCAAGAGGTGATTACCCATTAGCCTTTATTGTTGATCATGGAGGCGAATACCTACATCATGTGATATTGGACATCGATGATCTTTGTCAAATGATGTGGATGCGATTACATATATCATATCATGTGGGGCATGGAGGAGAATACCTATGATTCCCTAAAATGGTCATGGAGGTGAATACCTATGACTATACAAGTAAGGCAAGAGGTAAATACCCATTAGCCTTTATAATAGACATAGAGAGGTGAGTCCCCATGTCTTGAAAGTAAAGTATGAGTAATGAGAACTATGCTATAATGAATGAAATGTTTTGATTGTTGCTAGTATGGCCTTCCATGAGATGTATGACTAGAGGTGAATCCCCATGACTATAAAAGATAAGTTAAGGATGAGATCAAAAGGTGATGAATATGAATGAGGGCCTAAAATGGTTTGCTTAGTATGGGTGAGATTTATGGAGTCTTACCCATGCATTGCACAAGCATGCTTTGAGGTTGCTTATGAAGTGTTTCCCTTATATTATGTTAATCTAGATACATTGATTATGCCTATGACTACGTTGTTATCTCTTATGCTTATGTTATGCTTATGTTGATGTCTCTTATGATTATGGAATATGACTTATGTTAACTAATGCCTACACTATGCTTATGTTGATGATTCATGTTAGCCATCATATTTAGTACATTATTGTAGTAACGCATACTATTGCCTACATTCTTATCAAATGTAGGGTCCGTCGATATTGACTTCCATTCCCGATGCTAGGCTCATAGTAGAGCAAGGAGTGAAGACTTGGTGAGTCCTCATAGCATCGAGGATTTGATCACCCTTTTCTTTTATATCTCTCTTTTATGTTAGATCTATTGTATGGGTTGTGTCCCAAGACTATTCATGTTTTAGATGGTTTGAGACAAGTGTAATACTTCCGCTTCATTTTATGAGACTTTGACTGTATTGGAAAATGTTTTAAATTTCCACACTTTTCTATTATCTTATGTTATAATATGCTAAGGGGCTTGTATGAGACTTCTCAGAGTCTTGTACGCCTTGTTACATTGAGGGGTACCCCTGGGTCGTGACAGATCCCAAGGAGGAGATATTGTAACATCTTGCCTTAGAAAGAACTATTTTTGGAAAGAGTGAATTTGGAAATTTTGGCAAGTTATGCTAAGTACTCCCTCTGTCCCAGTTTATGTGGCACCATTTCCTTTTTGGTTAGTCCCAAAAAGAATGTCACATTTCCTTATATGGTAAGTATTTAAAGGTACAATTCCTCTTTTACCCTGGTTGGTCCCACTTAATCTTAAAGATAGTACTCCAATACATTTATGTGGAGAGAGCAAAGTGAGTCTACTTTTTAATATGACTATTTTTTGAAGGGAAAATTTGGTAAACATTTCAAAGTCTTCATTTATCTCTTAAACACCATGCCCGGTCAAATATTGCCATATAAAATGGGATGGAGGGAGTATAAGTTTTGAGTCAACTTTAAATTACCATACCTTTCAGCACAGGATGAGTTAGGTGGGCTATAAGATATTAAATGAAAGTTCTTGGAATCCTCTTTCCAACGCCACTGAGTTTGCTAATTTTTGAGCTCGTATGAGGGAGATATGTCTACTTTAAGTCAGGTTGTCTAGTTAAGGAAAGTTGCCCAGATTTAGGAGGGGTATTTTGGTCTTTTCCTTACCCTATCATATTTATTTCGTTTTTATTAATTTATTGGGGTCTAAACTGATTTATTTCAGTTTACACGATTACAATTAACACCTAGGGTTTTTAGAATTGTTCAAGAAGAGGAGAAAAGGCAAGGCGTTCTTGGAGATTTCTTGCGGAATCGAAGTCGTTTCTCCAAGGGTTGATCCCTAAAGAGGTATGTGAGTTCACATAGCATTGGGTTCATTCACCCATGCGCCAATCATGATATTTTTAGCGAAATTTGTTACATAAAGTTGAAGGATTTGAGTTCTTGTTGAGTTTTTTTTGAAATACCTTTCATAATCTTGAAAGTTGATGTTTGGAGGATAGATTTGAGTATATTATCGTATACTAATGTTGGGTATTCAAATCTAAGTGATTAAGGAAGAAACCATTCAATTCTAGGCCAATTGGGGTTAGAAAACGAATAAGAAAATTCATCGGAGAATTCTGAGCTGGGGCTGGCGTGCCGCGCCATAAGTGGGTGTCTGTAGTTTTCCCCCTTGGGCGCCATGCCACTCAATGCTCCCCAACTTTCCCTATGTAGTTCAGGGTCTGGCACCCTGCGCCACTCAGTGTACCAGGGTCGCCAGGTCTCCTACTCTATAGTCCCTCTTTTCGTTTGAGTTCCCTCGAATCGTACCTATGTTTTCTAGTTGATTTCTACACAATAATGAACGTCTAATCATCGAAATATCATCCATAACATGAGATCATAACCCTTAAATCCATAATTCAATTCAAGGTAGACCTAAGAGTCAAGTCTAGAAAGTTCTTCAAGTCTTTCTAAAAGTCTTTTACAGTTGTTTTAAACTGGTTTTAAGACTAAAGCATTGTGTTTGAGAAAGTGTAGAGCCGAGTTCATTTTCTATAAAATGATATATGGAAACTAAGTATTCCCAAGGGTAAATGTTTTCACATTTAATATGAGAGGAAACACCGATTTCCATAAGAGTTTTCATGAGCAGTTTTAGTATGATCTATTTTAAGAGAAAGATTTTTGAGTAATAATCTCAAACCGCAGAAAGAGTGATGCCTTTAAACATATGAGCTAGTTATATTTTGGGAGTAGTATTGAGCACCGATATGGGGACGAGTTCAGATTACTCAAAGTCTCCATAAACCATTTAGCCAACGTGGGTAGAAAGGGTCATACTTTTTAGATGATTCCTTAATGCTTTTTAGCATAGACTAATGGATCCATTTAGTAGTAGGTTCTATATCCCAGAAAAGTTTAGACTTTGTATCATCACATAGATCATAGTGATGGTTGTCGGTTAGAGAAACTCCCACTGAGATATTTTGTATTCTTATATACACGGAATCATTTGCATTTTCATATACAAAGTAAGTTATTGTTGTATTTTTTAATACACTGAGTTTTTATCTACATGTTTAAAGTTTTACTTTATATTTCATTTATATTCCTGTTTTATATTGAAATGAGATGAGTTGAGTTGAGTTGAGACGAGGTAAGTTCATTCAGTTCCCTTTCAAGCTTATGTCTTGTTTTAGATTTCCCCTCGCATGCTCGTACATTCCATGTACTGACTCCATTTGGCCTGTATATTTAATGATGCAGATACAGGTAACCAGGATCAGCATCCATCGCTTCGTTGATTTAGTTAAGTTTCAGAGTTTTTGGTGAGCCTCCTTGCTTCCGGAGGATCCTTTTTTTTCTTGTTTTTATTATTCTAGTTCATTAGGATGTCGTTGGTCTTGTCCTGACATCCATCAAAGTTATTAGAGGCTTCATAGATAATTAGACATTATTAGTTCATAAGTCTTTCATTTTCAATTGTTATGTTGAGACTTGAGTAGCCATTTTGGCTAGTTGAATGTTTATTTCTAAAATATTATAAGTTATTTATTGAGTTATAGTTTACTTTTTTTAGTGTGTTTATCATGAGTAAGTCTTCCGCTAAGAGTTAAACCAGGTCAGGGGTTCGCTTGGAGCCAGCAATGGTTCTCGAGTGCCAGTCCCCACAAGTGTGTAGGCTCGGGGCGTGACAAAATGTATCAAACTTAGAAATCATTAAAAAGTCCTAATGCCTTTATCCTGTTTATTGAACATTGTCTCGTCATGAGAATGGACCATAAAATATTTTTTAACAATGTTGAACCGTCATCTATGACTTTATTTGATCTTCTTGAACCTAGATCTTGGGATATCCAGTATTATAGGTAGAGTTACCTCCACGATGACTTGTCCTCGGCCATAGTCCTATTCCCGTTGATGATCTCTCAACTCCCTCTCTAGTTAGGCCTTTTGTTATTGGATATGACACATTATCCTTTGACTTTACATAGTCAATTGTGATAATTCCATTAGAGAGTAGTTGTCTAACAGAGTTATGTCTCTGTCGTATGTGATGAGAGTTGCCGTTATACATAATGTTTCAATTGCTTCCTATTGCAACTTGACTATCGCACTGTATGCATATATGGGCCATTGGTTTGGGCCAAAATGTAATTCAGCTTCTTCATCTGCCTTGTCTAAGGCTATGAATTCAGACTCCATTGTAGAGCGAGCTATACATGTTTTTTTGGATAATTTCCAATATATTGCTCATCCACCAATAGTGAAAACATATCCACTCGTGGATTTAATTTCAGTTGATCCAGTAATCCAATTTGAATCACTATATCATTCAACAACTGTTGGATATTTGTTGTAATGCAAAGTATAGTTTTTAGTGTCATCTAATTACCCCAAAATCCTCTTCATTGCCATCCAATGATTTTAATTTAAATTACTTGTGTATCGACTCAATTTACATATAGTGCATGCTATATCTGGTCATGCACAGTTCATGACGTACATCAAACTTTGAATACATTGGCATAATCCAATTGACACTGACTTTGACCTTTATTCTTAGCAAGATCAAGGTTCACATCAATTGGTGTCTTTTCCCTTTTGAAATTCAAGTACCTTTCGAATACAATGAGATTGAGACAATGCTAGACCATGAGGAGTTTTATGAATCTTAACTCCCAATATCAAATCGACAACTCCTAGATCTTTCATATCAAACTTACTAGTGAGCACACGTTTAGTAGCTTTTACATTAGCAATGTTGTTGCTCATTATCAATATGTCATCCACATTTAGGCATACAATGACCTTTTAATAGTTCCATTATCTTTCATTTTCCTTTCGAAAATCCATTTCGAACCCAAAGGTTTGTTTCCTGGAGGAAGATCAACCAACTCTCAAGTATGATTGCTTAAGATTGAATCAATCTCACTATTGACAGCCTCTTTCCAAAAGGTTGAGTCCATAGACAACATAGCATCCTTGAATGTTTGAGGCTCATTTTCAAAAAGGAATGTAACAAAATCAGATCTAAATGAAGTAGATGTCCTTTGACGTTTACTATGCCTTGGACACTCTTCATTAGGTACATTTTCTTTTGGTTCTTCTTGAGGTCGTTTAGACCCTTCACTAGATAACTCGAGTCTAGTTTTATACGAATAGATATATTTAAAGAATTCAGTATTATCTGATTCAATAACCGTATTATCATGAATATCCGGATGTTTGGACTTATGAACCAAATATCAACATGCCTTACTGTTTGTGGCATATCCAATGAATATACAATCCACAGTCTTGGATCCTATTTTGACCCTCTTAGGTATAAAAACTTGGATTTTGGCTAGACACTCCACACTTTGAAATATTTCAAGTTGGGTTTTCTACCTTTCCATTTCTCATATAGAATAACATATGTCTTTTTGTGAGGCATTCTATTGAGCATTCGATTTGTTGTAAGGATAGCTTTTCCCCACAAGTTTTATGGTAAACCTGAACTTATAAGTAAGGCATTCATCATTTTCTTTAAAGTTTGGTTTTTCCTTTTCGCAATTCCATTAGATTGAGGAGAGTAAGGAGCAGTAGTTTGATGGATGGTTCCATTTTCCAAACATATTTCTACAAATGGAGATTCATATTCTCCACCTCTATATTTTGATTTATTGCACTCAAAGTTAGACAAAATATTTAAGTTAATCAGTTTTTGCAAGGTTTTGTAATTGATATGTCTCAAACGTTCATGTCATAAATATTTTGACTCAAGCAAGTAAGAAGCAGAATCTTTATTCATATAACCTGCAATTACATTGGGTTGAAGAGGCCCTCAGTGAGGTAATATTTTCCCACATACATCTCATTCTTACTCATTACAACATTGTCAGCAACAGATACACATTTGAATTTGTTCTTGGTTAGAACTGGTATAGAAACTAAGTTCTTTCACAATTCTGGAACATACAAGACTCTTGTCACGCCCCAAGCCTACACCCTGGGCGGGACCGGCACCCGGAGACCATTGCTGGCCCCAAGCGATCCCTTGGGCTGGCTTTCTTAACTCAGCGAAAACCTAACTCAATAGAATAACTCCATGCCATGCAAAGACATAAAACAACTTAACTGATAAAATCTAGCCAAAAGGCAACTCGTGTCTCAAAATAGAATATTTACATATATACATAGATGAGAGACTCAATACTAACTAACTGACTGTCTATGAAGCCTCTACAATACTGAGATGGATGTTGGGACAGACCCCACAACACCCTAATTAAAACAAAACTAAAAGAACAAAACAACCGAGTCCTCCAAAAAGCAAGGAGGCTCACCACTGACTCTAGAGTGCTCAACTGGATCAACGGCGTGCAGGATGCTGACCCTGGGTACCTGTGTCTGCATCGTCATAAAATGCAAGCCAACTGGCATCAGTACATTGAATGTACGAGTATGCGAGTTGGAAAGCTAAACCACAACTTAAGCTTGGAAGGAGTACAATAGAACACTTACCTTGGCTCTGTTCGACTCATGAATAACCGAACTCAATATATAAAGCAATAAGATACATGCAATATATAAAGCTTGTAAAACTCTTAAAACATGACGTAAAAATCATATTTATAATATCATGAAAATATCATGCTTCCTCTCATAGTCTACTTGTGCAATGCATAAATGAAGTCCCATACCCCCATCCACACTAAGCAGAATTCCTCGAGGAACCACGCTCTTTCTATTGTGGGAGTTTCTCTAACCGACAAACCACCACTATGAAACTAAATGGTGATACAACGTTTTACCTCACGTTGCCCGAGGACCATCTTATACCTTGCCGTGATATAGGAAGTTAACTTTACTAAGTGGATCCACTAGCTTAACTTTACGGATTCATCTAAAAAGTATGACCCGTTAACTCTCATGTTGGCTACATGGTTCTTATGGAGAGTTGAGTTAATATGAACTCACGTCCCCAATTCGGTGCTCGATACTACTCCCAAAATACTTTAGCTCATAAGTGTTTTAAACACATCTTTCTTTAGTTGAGATAATTACTCAAAACTTAACCCGAAGGCTCACTTGGAATCGATGTTCCTTTTTCTTGAAAACTAGCCCGAAGGTTCTTTTGGAAAATCATAGTTCCTTTCTTACTCAAATGTAAAAACATTTAGAAACTTCTTTGGGAATACATAGTTCCCTAATAACTTTCGAGAAATGAACTCAACTTTAAACTCTTGACTTAACTTGAAACTTGAGACTCTTTACTTAGCTTGAAACTCTAAGCTCTTTGCTTGACTTGAAACTTGAGTCTAAAAATGAAGTTAAAATGTTCAATAAAGACTCTTGAACAACTTTAAAACTTGCTTGACTTGCTTAACTTCTAAGCTTAACTCTTAACTTCACTTGACTTCTAACTAACTCTCCTTGAATTGGATTTGGATTCAAGGTGTTTGATCACATGTTACGGATGAGTTCTTGACTTTTAGAAATACCTTGGAGTGTTGGAAAACAACTAGGAAACATAGGTACAATACCTAGGAACATGCATAAGAAAGTGGGGAATGAATGGGAAAACTTGGCGCTCTTGGCGCTTTGAGAGGCGCAGAACGCTAGACCAGAAACTTCAGAGGGGGCCTGCTGGCGCACTAAGAGGCGCGCCGCCCCAAGGGGGAAAGTTCAGGGGCGCGCTGGCAGGCGCGATGCCCCAGCCCTTTTCCCCAAAAACTTGACTTTTCTCCTTCATTTTTCCAACTCTAAACCTCCCTTACCTTCAATGGTTTCAACCCCAAACACTAAGGATCATAAAATCCCTCAACATACAAGAGATTCAACTCAAAAACACAACCAAATCATGCCCCAAATCAACAAGGAACTCCAACAAACACAAATCCACAACATCAACAACACAACCAACAACTTCAACAACACAACCAATCTTTTCTTGAAAATAAAAGGAGTGTGGTGTGTGGGGGAAAAGATCAACCCAACACTATGAACTCACATACCTAGTAGGGTTCACCCCCGACGATATCCACGACGATCTTTGACGAAACCTTGCTTCTTCTTCTCCTTCTCCTCTTCTTCTCCTCTTCACTCTCAAACCCTAACTCTCACTCTTTTAAAATGGGACAAACTGATCTAAAATCAGTCCAACACTAAAATATAACCAAAGGAATTGATTTGGGAAAAGACCAAAATGCCCTTAAAAATTTACGGACAGATTTCCCTGCCAAATGCCCAACTTCCAAAGGGCATAACTCACTCATACGAACTCGGAATCGAGCAAACTCGGTAGAGTTGGAAATATTATTCTACGAACTTCGCAACCATAACTGGAACTACTCCTAAATCATCCTGAGCTAGAAGTTATGACTGTTCAAAGTCGGCCAAAAACTCACCCTTTTTCCATACTTAGCCAAATTTCCAGATTTTTAAAATTCTTTCCAAAAAGAAAAATTTCCAATTCTAGGCCTCTTCATAGTTATTTCAAATCACCGAATGTTATAACTCTATTCAAAGTCATCACCTTGCCCGAGGTCTTTAAGTAAATCTTGTCAGTTCCTTCCACCTTTGTAGCAGTGGCGTTCATAAACAATTTCTCGTCTTTTGGGGATGGAGCATATGATGCAAATAATTCTTTGTTGGCACAAACATGACCCAAAATCTATCCACCATTCTCTTAGATTTCCAACCAAGTTACATTCTGAAAGTATTGCACAGAGATCGTCCATCTCTTCATTGGATTCAGCCAAATTTGTTTGATCCTTCTTAGGAACCCGACATTCAGTAGTCATATGACCACGTTTGTCACAATTGAAGCAATTTCCAGTGAACTTCTTCTTAGGAGGATTGTTCTTCGATCCAGATGTTTTCTTTTTTTTCTTGACTTTGTGGGATCTTCTTCAACAACATTTGCTTCAGATATTACTGAATTACCACGTGACCTATTTTTTGTGGCCTTGTTATCCTTTTTTATTCTTAGCCTTGCCATGAGATCTTTAACAGTCATCTCCTTGCATTTATGTTTCAAGTAGTTTTTGAAGTCCCTCTACAGCGAAGGTAACTTCTCAATATTGGACGCCACTTGAAAAACATCATTCACAACCAATCCTCCATTAAAGATTATCTGAGTATTAATAACAAACTCAATATGTTTTACATAGATATTATATAAAATTATACATTTGGCAAGGAGATCATGAATTATGACCTGCAACTCCTGAACTTGGGTGACGACAATCTTACTGTCTATCATCTTATAGTTCAAAAACATTGCCACAATGAACTTCTTCATTCAGCATCCTCTGTTTGTACATCTTTTCAAAAGCATCCCAGAATTCTTTTGAGGTCTTCATATTACTGTACACATTGTACAAATCATCTTGCAGGCCACTCAGAATAGAGTTTTTGCACAAAAAATCTAAGTGCTTCCATGCTTTTGTTACCAAGAATCGTTCTTCATTCGGAGTTTCATCTGACAGAATAGGAACGTTTTCACCAATGAACCTCTGCAGACTCAACGTAGTCAAATAGAAGAACATCTTTTGTTGTCATCTCTTGAAGTCGACTGCAGAAAACTTTTCAAGTTTCTCAGTCGGTGCAAGAGCAGCAGTTGAACTACTGTGTGCAATCGATGTTGTTGTAACACTCATTGTTCCAACATTAACTTGACTTTAATTTGTCATTTTTCTGTCACAAATGGCAGACAATTTAGTATATGAAATACTAACAATAAAGAATAAATCTTTATACAACCTGTTTCTGATTTAACGATGAAGTTCTTATAGTTTTTTAATGAATAATCAAATGAAGCTTAAATTCAAACAGAGTAGACAACCAGAGAGGTTTCAATCTCCAGAAACCCCAAATACATAAACAAATATATATTAAATTTCTTAAGCTCGTTAGCTCCTATATTGAGGTTAGTAAGACAAAAAAGATGAAATAGAAAGACAGAAAATAAACAATCAGAGTCTACAGAATCCACTGTGTATCCTTAAGAAATTTAATCCCTCAAGTACCCGAGGTTGAAGATTTATTCCTCCCAAGATAAAACCAATTAACTACTAAAGAAGTAGCGGTACTTCAAACTTTAATAATTTCAGCGAACTCAAAACTTAGCAATGAGAGCACACACAGAGACTCAGTCGATCGATAATTTTATTTGTAAGAAAATGTATGCAGAAGAGAGAAAAAATTTGCATTTGAAATGAGAGAAGTCTCACTTTTTATAGTCAATTGCAGCAAGTTTGAACAACAAGTGTGAACACACCTATGTTTGTTCAGGACGTTTGTGTCTTTTGGGAAAATAGGTGTATGTTCGGAAGTCAATCATTTTTTGGAGCCGAGGCCAAGCGAGCGAGCGACAAAGACGCAAGGGGGCACCTTCTAGTTAATCCATTAAGAGATAAAGGAAGTATTTCCTAATATAAGAATAATTTTTTTCCTTTCTTCTACCAATATGAGAGAAATGACTTTTCATATTTCCTCCAAATTGGTTCCCCCACATTTTCTAATTTCTGATTCATTCTTATTTCTCATTCACACATTGCTTAAACCCAACATACATATACTCCCTTTGTTTCTATTTATATGTCCACATTTTAAAAGAAACAAAGTAAGTTTATCATTGTACCCTTATTTAGTTTTCTCTTAAAGTCATGTTTTCAATCAATGAACATGAATAAATTTGACAAATGGACATGAATTGTATACTTAGTTTTTCTATGTTGGTCAAATACATATTTTCAAGGTTAAGAACTCTCAAGGGTAAAATCAGAAAAATAATGTCATTCATGCATTGATTGTTGTGAAATGACAAGTATTAAGAAATATTTATTTTTAGTAATAACGACATATAAATAGGTATGGATGGAGTATTATTCTTCCTTGGACTAAAGGAATATGTCATTACATTTATACCAATTCTGTTTGTTTAATAAGTGATTAATAATTATAATTTGTAATGTTACGATTTTGAATGTGATAAAACAGAACAGTCATTTACCATTACTCAACAAATTAATTGTTGTAATTAAGCTTATATGGTTCTTGGAAATTCAAAAGTCTCTCTAATCTAACCATCTTAATGTTCCGCATTTTTCATAAATTAACTTTTTATTTTTAATTTTTTTTATTTGATTCATATGTATATTTATATTTTTGGACAAAAATATTACAAAAATTGTGCTTAATTGAAGGGCAAAAACAGTATTTTCATAATCTCTTTTTGATCAAGGTTGAATCGATCATCAGAAAACAAATTAGGCCAAAAATTAGGATACATTCAGGAAAAATCAAATTCCATCGAAGGTATTCCTTGCATCCTCAAGTGAACAAGGGTGGTACCAACTACACTAGAAAGCGGTCACTTCTGTAAATGAATAACTTTCCATTTTGGAGCTTCTCATTCTTAATAATATATGATGATTAGTGATTTGTTTATGATTAATTTGTTGGTCATTTATTCACTTAATTCCTACTCCTCCGTCCCATATTAGTTTATCACTTTTTATTTTTCACAATGCTTAAGAAATCATAAACAAAAAGATTATTTTACTAATTCACCCCTAAAAACCTTCTTGGAAATTTTACAAACAAATGTGAACACTGTCGAAAAAATTAATTGCAAGAGTAATATAAAAATAATAATTAATGCTTTCTTGATTTAGTTAGACGAACAACTAATATGAGATAACTATTTTTATTATAATGATCAACTAATATGGAATGGATGGAGTAGTATAATTGATAGGATGATGTTCCTAATGGTAAAAGAAGAGCTTAATATTACATCAACTCTACAAAGTTTTAGAAGGATTTGTCAACATTTTCTTAACACCTAGCATGCACATTGTACAAATTTGTAGGAAACAAAAGAAACATTATATTTTATGGAAACATTTTGTGCTGTTTAAGAAAGAAGTAAATTTGTACAAATTTGTACATAAAGTTTCTGATAAACAATCTCTTCATATTAATCATTCAATCAAAATTAATAGATAACTTCAATGACTTGTATTTGAAGTTCTCTTATATATCTTCCTTGCTTAGCTTCTATTGTAAAAAGTCCAAAAGCATAATGCATTATTTCTATTTTTGTTTTTAGGCATCCGGTATTCGAATCTCACTGGCCTGACTAAGCACAACACATTTGATAATGTGTGCGTGTTAAGTGGTAAGAGCATCAGGAAGATTTGTGGGTGCCCCTAGAATCTTACCACCAACATCAGGGAAGCATTCAAAGCCAGGCAGATTTGTGACTTCTCCATTTTTGCTAACCTGAATTGGATATTGCATCAAGTGCCCTTTCATCTTCTTGTACTCATCTCCTGAAAATGCATTCCAGTTGTATCTAGCCATCTCATTTACGCGTCTAACACATTCCACGGTCTGAGGCTCCATGAATGTGTTCTCCACTAATCCAAGATGCTCAGACCACAGAGACATCCGATAACCATACACCTGGAATAAGTTTCCATTTACTTTGTGGTTATAGTCCAAAAATTTCACTTATAAGTGCAATTTAACTTGCCTTTGTTTTGCAGTTACTAATTTCACTTATTATGTTATTGCCTCTAGTTATCTTTTAAATGGCCTGATAGCATAATTTGTTTCATACTGGTAAGTGTATAGAAATTAACTCATGCTCATATATATGAAACTCTTGTTTCTCATTAGCCCCTTAACATGCTCAGTTACTATACTTAAAAACAATTAATTCGACTAGTTTAGTCATCCAACTAGTGTACTACATGCTGTTAGTTCAAAATACTTATCAACTATAGCGTTTTTCGGATGTGTATGGTATTTGTAGTGAAAGAAATAAATTGTATCCCAAACCTGGCCATTTGGATGGCGATCCTTTCTTGCCCATGTGTAATTTGGTTGATAAGCTCCCATAGCAATTTCTGTGTCCCTTGAACCACTCAAAGATCTTTGATTGATATTTGCGGAACCCATCAAGACATATTCATCATCTACTATCATTCCTTTTGAGTGTACATAGATCATAAATCTCCCAAACTTTTGAGCCAATCCCTGTAAAGTCAGGTGTACTAAAATGTTTACGTTCTCAAACGCTCCGGTTCCATGGTAGAAACTGCTAATTTACAAGGTCATTGTTGACCTCAAGATCCCAAGGATCATAGCAAACAAATAAGAGACATTGTTATTATTCTATACTTACTACAAGGATGCGACATTTATTATCGATATATTAATAGTCCATGTAATTTAAGCATAACTGTACCAGTAAACGGTCCTGGTTATGTGCACTAGCTTTCTGATTTACAGGCTTTACTTCACGTTTCCCTAGGCAGTAGAAGTTCAAGTAATCCTGAGGATGAAAATACTGAGAAAGGCCTGCCTTTTCAAGAGCCTCTGCCACAATTTTGTACATCATAGACATTGTTTGGCTCTGTAATCATTGCAATTCCAGAATAACAATTTTATTAGATAAAAATCAGAATTGATGAGGCATTATGATTTATGAACTATCAGTTCGGCATGACCATTAGACAACCAAGGTAGAGCTTTGAGCTAAAAAACATTTCATGTAATACTGTCTCTTTGTAGCGTTTTATCCATGAATCAACTTTCATACCTAAATATGAATATCAGTAGGTAACGTAAATTGTCGATATGCAAACTAGAGGAGGAAATTTTTTCATAAAACAAATAAGTATAGTTCATTCAAACCTGCCAGAAGAGAATTTCTTGCACTGCTTTACTGGTTGGGACACCTTCAGGCCACATTGGAACCACAATGTATGCTGCAAAAGGTTCATTTGCTGCGATTTTTCTTGCAATTTTCAGAGCAATTTCCATAGGGACTAGATTATTAGCTCCTGTTAGAAAGATATAGTACCGAATGTTATATATTGCATTTAAGTAAGCTATGAAATTCATTTTTTCTTGTTAAATATTCTAAAATGTTCATTTATTTGCAACTTAACTATGGATTGTATTTGAAAATTTGAATTTATTGTTAAAAGCTCTTAGTTTGTAGTTGGCTTTTGGAACTCCTTCTCATCATTTGTATAGCATTTTGGAAATATTTCTGCCTCATTATCGTACATATCATCAAATGTCTACGTCTGTTATACTTGTAAAAGACCTCTACAGCAAAGACTTCTCCAGTATGTCACTAATCTCCCTTATTCGAGAACTCGTCATGCACATGCTCATGCATTTGTCATACTTGTGCCAATTTTTGAGTGCTAGGGGCACCTGTTTAAGTATGTACATATGTATATCAGCTTCCTTATCTTGCTTCATTAGATATTGCTTTCCTTAAAAATTATGCATTGCATTTTCATCTACAGAACATAAGAATTTCCTCACCACATGTTCTACATAACATTGGATGCGTATACAAGTATGAGTTTTGACAAGACATCCTTAAATACGCAGAAGTACCTAAAACTTGTTAGTCAAGTTGGAACTTCCCTTCAACATTTATTTCTTTCCACTTATACTTCAAAGCTACAAGTTTTCTGTTAATTTGTTGACAAACTCTTACCTTTCTTCTATCAGTCAATAGACAATGCCTCAATCCCAAACTAGCTGGAATCGGCAATGTGAAGCCTTTATATACATTCTGCTCTAAATCCCCCTGGTTCTATACCCAAAAAACATTATTTCAAGGAAAATTATGTGTTTTTCTAAAACTGGTGGTTCTTTAAATCTCACATTTATCCCTACACGGACATATAATACCTTTTTCCGTTACGAGTATATAATAAACTCCTGTCTTGCTTGTGAACAACCTAGTTTGAAAGAGAATATGACAGATTTATATTGCCGGCTCGGCTCTATCAATATAATTTTGCTGTTACATAATGAATGTAGACAACTTTGGGTGTAGTGTACATAGCAACAAATATGTAGGGATAAGATAGAATATATTTTGATTCTTTTCTTATTTAGTTTCCTTAATTAGAGCTCATTGTATCTGTATATATGCATCTTACATAATGGAATAATACACAAGTTATTCTCCACACCTTGTCTTCTACATGGTATCAGAGTCATGGTAGATCTATTTGCCGGTGTTAATTGGAATATTCACCGGAGGCACTTTGGGGCATTTGCAAGTTGTGATTAAGTGGTCACCTTCTACCTAGGGTGGATTGTCTTCCCAGATTAGCAAGATAAATTTAAAAATATACAATTTTTTGTGGTCAGCGAGGAAGAGACGAGTCTCACGCATCAGTAATAGATTTTCCAGCAATTTGCTGAGGTGGCACGTGTGGGTCTGATTTTCCAACAATCTGGAAATTGGATCTGATTTCGTTTTGGGCACAGTCGCGACATTTCTTACCAGGACCTGATAGTATCTGTTTCAGTAATCTCGATTTGTGAAAGTTTTGACTGTTCCAGATTCTGCCTAGGTTTTTTAATTTCAATCAGTTTATTTTCTCTGTTATTTGGCTGCTTGATAACATTCTTGGGGAAGCTTCTATTTCATCGTTAAGAGTTCGGTGTCAGATTTGTTCTCCTTTTCAACTCGTCAATCTTGTTTGCACATTGAATTTATCAAGTGGGTGGTAGTGTGCTTTTAAATTTCATTTTTAATCAAAGTGATTGTTCATTGACCTCTGGGATTAATCTGCTGGTTATTAACTTTTGGTGGTCCAACTTTATTTATTTAAAGATATTGTTATTTTACCACTTAATATCATTTAGTTGGAAAATGACTCAAGCAGTTAATCTTGTCATTACATCTGGTCAATTATCTGGTCAAACAATTTTGGTTTTAATGGAGGAGTTTGATAAGTTCTTGCAATATCAGAAATCAGTAAATGAATCTATTTCAGTTACTATCCTTTCTGAGTCAAGTAAAACTTGTCTTGTCTCCTCTTAAATAAGTGGGTTATTGATTCGGGTGCCTTTGATCATATGACAGGAAATTCTAAATTATTTTCTACCTTTCATGAATCACATAAAACATGTTATCCTGTTAAGGTAGCTGATGGTTCAACTTGTAATATTGTCGAATCTGGGACGGTTAAGACAACCTCTTCCATTACTCTGTCATCTATATTGAGTTTACTGAACCTTTAATTTGATATCTTTCAGTAGACTTACTAAAGACCTCAATTGTTATATCTCATTCTTTCTAGATCATTGTATGTTTTGTGATCTTACAACAAATCAAGTTATTGGTCAAGAACATAGAGATGATGTTCTCTACATCCTTGATGAATATGAACCTCAATTGGTTGCATATTTTGGTGTCGTGTCTCCATTTGAATCACATTGTCAATTGGGACATCCTTCTTTACCTTTGTTGAAAAAGTTGTCCTCAGCTTCAGAACATTTCTTCGTTGGAATGTGAGCCATGTCGATTTACAAAACATCATTGCAGCTCAGTAGGTCCAAGGATTAGTAAGTTGGCTGAGTCCGCTTTTGAGTTAGTTCACTCTGATGTTTGGGGACCATGTCTGGTTGTCTCCAAAACTAGGCACAACTATTTTGTCACTTTTGTGGATGATTTCTCTTGAATGACTTGGATTTATTTTATGAAGGGTCGTTCTGAAGTGTTCACTCATTTTTGTGCCTTCTATGCTGAAATCAAAACTCAATTCAATGCTTCCGTACATATTTTGAGATGTGACAATGCCAAAGAATACATGTTAGAATTGTTTCAGTCATAGACAACATGGTATTCTTCATCAGTCTTCATGTGTTGATACACCTTCTCAAAACGGAGTTGCTGAGAGGAAGAATAAACATCTACTTGAGACAGCTCGGACACTTTTGTTTCAAATAAAAGTTCCTAAACAGTTTTGGGCAGCTGTGGTTTCTACAACTTGTTTTCTAATCAATCATATGCCATCTAGTGTACTTGTTGGTAATATCCCCTACAGTGTTCTTTTTCCAAACAAGTCAATATTTCCAATTGAATCTAAGGTGTTTGGAAGCACATGTTATTTCGAGATGTTCGATCATCTGTTACAAAGTTGGATCCCAAAGCACTAAAGTGTGTTTTTCTAGGCTATTCTCATCTCCAGAAAGGTTATCTATATTATTCTACTGAATTTGGAAGATACTTGGTATCTAATGATGTGGTGTTTTCAGAGACTACAACATTCTTCAATGCACCTCTTAATTCTACAAGTGAGGGGAGGAAGATGAATGGTTAGTCTATCAGGTTACCCGTGTTTCGACGGTACCACCAAATGATAGTGTTCATCCATCTTTCGGTCCTTCTATTGAGCACTAATCATGTACTGTGCCTTAATTACCTGCTCCATCTATGATAGCCAGGCTGCCAATTACTCAAGTTTACTTAAGGAGTCAAGAGAATAATGATTCATGTCCTTTAGATCTTCCTCCACCTGATCCTCAGGAAACTCTTGACCTTTCTATGACTCTTTGCAAAGATACAAGGACTTGCAAATCCACATATTTTATTGTTAATTTCGTTTTCTATGATCGCTTATCCTCTTCATCTAGATCTTTGATTGCTTCCCTAGACTCCATCTTTGTACCCAAAACAGTGAAGGAGGCTTTGAATCATCCTGGATGGTCTAATGCGATGCTTGAGAAAATACATGCCTTAGAGGAAAATCACACATGGAATTTGGTGGATCTACCTAACGAAAAGAAACCAGTGGGATGTAAGTGGGTATTCACAGTTAAAGTGAATCTAGATTGTTGAGTGGCAAGACTTAAGGCCAGACTTGTGGCTAAAGGTTATGTTCATACTTATGGGGTGGATTATTCAGACACCTTTTCTCGTGTGGCCAAACTTACTCACGTTCGCTTGTTCATTTCTCTAGCTTCTTCAGAGAATTGGCATATACATCAATTAGTTATCAAATATGCATTTCTTCATGGTGATCTTCAAGAGGAAGTGTATATGGAGCAACCACCCGATTTTGTTGCCTAAGGGGAGTGTGGAAAAGTCTGTCATTTGAAAAAGTCTTTGTATGGTTTGAAATAAAGTCACCGGTCTTGGTTTGAAAAGTTAAGTGAGGTAGTTCAGGATTTTGGGCTGAAAATGAGCAAATGTGATCGCTCAGTCTTCTATCGGCAATCAACAATTGGCACTATCCTCTTTGTTGTATATGTTGATGACATTGTCATCACAAGAAGTGATTATTTTGGGATCTCTTCCCTCAAAGTCTTTCCTGCACACTAGGTTTCACACAAAGGACTTGGTCCAGTTGAAGTACTTTTTGGGAGTAGAAGTGAATAGAAGCAAGAAGGGAATTTTTCTATCTTCGAGAAAGTATATTCTTGACCTACTTCTAGACACTGGAATGTTGGCAGCCAAAACTTGTAGTACTCCAATGGTTCCTAATGTGCATTTTATGAAAGATAATGACGATCATTTTGATGATCTAGAGAGATGCAGAAGGTTAGTTGGAAAGTTAAACCACCTTACTGTGACTCGTCCATATATTACTTTTGTAGTAAGTGTTGTTAGTCAGTTCATGTATGCACCTATGATCAAACACTAGACATCTTTGGAATAGATTCTATGTTACTTGAAAGGAGTGCCTGGACTTGGCATATTATATAGCAATCACAATCATAATCGTATCGAGTGTTTTGCAGATGTCGATTGGGTTGGATCCAAAATTGATAGAAGATCTACTACATGCTATTGTGTCTTTGTTGGAGGGAACTTGGTATCATGGAGGAGTGAGAAGCAAAGTGTTGTATCTCGATCCAGTGCAGAATCTGAATATAGAGCTATGTCACAGCCTACGTGTGAAATTATGTGGATACATCATCTTTTAACTGAAATTGGGTTAAAGTATCATATACCAACAAAACTCTGGTGTGATAATTAAGTTGCTCTCCATATTACCTCGAATCCAGTGTATCATGAAAGAACTAAACATATTGATGTTAACTGTCATTTTATTCGTGAGAAGATTCAAGAAAGCCTAATTTCCACCGGCTATGTGAAGACAGGAGAGCAACTAGCTGATTTGTTCACAAAAGCATTGAATGGGACTCGAGTTGATTACCTTTGTAACAAGCTGGGCATGACTAACATTTATGCTCCACCTTGAGGGGGGTGTTACATAATGAATGTAGACACCTTTGGGTGTAGTGTACATAGCAACAAATATGTAGGGATATGATAGAATATATTTTGATTCTTTCCTTATTTAGTTTCGTTAATTAGAGCTTATTGTATCTGTATATATGCATCTTACATAATGGAATAACACACAAGTTATTATCCACACCTTGTCTTCTACACACCTTAATGCAACTTAAACATTCAGCTATCTATATGCATGATTAAGCTTGTTGTAATCACTAGCAAAAGTAGAAATGAGAAAGGGGGCTAAGTTAGACTAGCTATCAGCTAGAATTTTTAATGAGCAATTGTTGAAATCGAGTTGAGAACACTTGCATACCTGCATTGCGGTATGATGGCCAGCAATAAGAAGATCCAAGAAAATACTGATTCTCGACGTACACAAAGTGCTGGGCAGATCGAATTGCTTTCACATAAGCCAAATGTATGCTTCTTTCTATCTTCAAGTTTTTTCCACTGACAAGATTCTGCAAATGGAAACATGTTCAACTTTCACTTTCTGACTTGATTTTGCACACAGCATCTACCAGCCAGAACTATCTGAAACTAGTAATATACAGAACTCAGGTTTCCAAAATGATTAGTTATTATACCTGTGCCTCTGCTTCCTTAATGTCTTTTGGAAATCCTTTTACTGATCCTGAATCAATTGATCTAAATACCTGGAAAGTTACAGCGAACTTTTAATGATTGACAGAGAAGCAACATCATAAAATAAGAAATATGTCTAATACCTGCACATTCCAACTCTCAGGATCTTGTTCATTTGTGACACGGACCGCAAGGTCACCATCTGGCCCGGCGGAAGGCATACGAATTGCTGCTATTCGATCTAACTTAAGCAATGTATCAGACCCTTGTTTGACTTTTCTTAGTTTGATCCATTTCATAGCCTTGTTAAATCTTTGCTCAAAGTTTGTTAAAACATCATAAGCAGCAGGTCCATCAATTTTACAGTGTAGATCATGCCATGGTTCTCTTGGGCCACCTGAAGTAGTCTGTATATATGTAAGAGATATAATGATACATCTACCATACCAGAAGGGTATATAAAAGAAAAGATAATTCAATATCCAGACAAGAACGTAAAAAATACTGTGTTTCTCGATGATGGTAGTAAAAATATAAGAACCTTAAACATTGAACCCATAGAATTTAAATCCTAGATCCACCTACTGTTCCTTGTAAACTATTTCATATAGAAACATTTTAGGTTTCTGAAGTACTCTGATGTCTTGAATAAAACTTTATCACAGAAACTTCAAGATATCTAAATTAATAGCTTACTGTGAATGTAGGATTATGAACATCATTTCCAAAGACAGTATCGAGATCGCTAAACAATCTATGCTCAGGAGTATCATAGCGGCCGTCACATAGATCCAGGCCACCAACAAAAGCAGTGATTTTCCGTTCATTCTGAGGTGCTTCTGTGTCAACAAGCACACATTTCTGATGATGTGTAAAAAGGTTTCCAACAATCTGCAGAATCAAGTGATCCTTTGATTAAACCAATGAAATCAAGTGATTCTTTGATCAACAGATCCCCTTGGCTGAATTATGCTAGAAGATAGTAAAACTACTTGCTTGTTCAAACTTTACAACTTTTTCAAATATTAAATAATCATGCAATTAGAATTCATCTGGCATATATGTTCCCCTCTACTTTCCCCTAAGAATTTAAAAAAAAAGTATAAACCTGTCTCTTGAGAATACTAAGCTTACTGCTGGCGGAACGAGGACAAAGCACACAGTGTACACTTGAGTGTTTAAAAAACTTTCTGGTCTCTTCGTCATGAGTCTGCATTACACCTTCCTGCATTCGAGCTCATAAGACAATAAGACCAATATTATGATGCTTACCAAATAGCGACTGCAAAAGGATTGTCATTAGAAATCCCATTAACAGTTTTGTATAGTCCATTATATTACCGTTTTGAGGAAGAGATCATCATTTGAAGTTTTATCATCCCAAATGAGCAAAATCACACGAACTCCTTCTTGCGACTTGTACTTGAGCAAATCTCCTAGTGTTCTTTCCCCTGCCGAAGGCAACGGCCTTGTAGGTTCTCTTACTAGCCGTATAGGATGATATACAGACCAACCAACAACATATATTAGATACTTAGCCTCCAACATGGCATGACATATATCTTCCCAGCATTTGTTATGACTAAAAACCTTCCCATCATCTAGCGAAATTTTTGGAAGTGTTGCATCAGGCACATGAGCATCCTGATAAAGAGTAACATTTCCACCTCTTCGTAGTGGAAAATAGGTATGAGGTACTCCTACACTATTCGCGTCACGTCCAACACCATTTCTATATAAAGGATTCTCCGCGACTGGCTTGTATTGGATTGACAGATGCAGTTGAGCACCAGTTTTCAGAGGATCCCCGGAATGTCCAATAATGGGGAACCAACTACTTATTTCTTTACCTGCAAGAATTTTATCAGCTGGTATCTCCACCTTTCCAATCAGTTCAGCTCCTACCCCATCATTATCCTTGACAAAAAACTCAACTTTGTCAACAGTGTGAGCAACTGGTATGCGAACATGCTCATTCCATGATGGGTTTTCATCATTGCGAATCACTGTTGTTCGAGCTACTTTTGCCCCACCTATAACAACAGACACATAAGGGTCACTAGTATCTATTATTTTACGAGTTCCTGATTTCCCTGGATCCTTGTTCTTAACCTTTCGCGTAGATCCAAATGGGCTAAACTTTGAACAACATGCCATGTCCATGTTTGGAAGTGACTTGGCTTCTATAATCTGCACATCCAGTTCTCCATGCAGGAGTACTGCACCATCCATACAAGGTTTTCCAGCCATAGGGACACAATTCCCTGATTTTGCAGCTAATTAATTACAGAATGCCTTATTTTCCTCCACGAATCATAACCAACTACGATCATAGTTTTGCCAAAAATGGCAACCGCGATAACAGAAGGACTTGTTACCTCACATGATAGATCATTCAATTATCCCAAACAAAGGAAGTCCCTTTCATTATTCTTGCAAGTTTTATACCAAATACATGTCTTTAATTTGCCTGGCAGGACATAAATATTGTCAATATATTATGCAAATTAAATTGCTGTTCAACATGATGGAACTAATCCCAACTGAAAAAAAGAAAACAAGAAAGTGAACATAGATATACTACTAATAAATTGCAACCATTTATTATTCATGAATTATGTCTTTGCTGGATCTAGTCTCGTTACATCAATTAACAACCATAAATTTCTTATTTCAACAAAATCTGTTAATTCTTTAAAATGAAACATGCAAGAAAAGAACACAATTGTTGGTGTAATTTTCAACTGTAATATTTATTATATTTGTGGTGTATATTACAGCAACAACAACTTATTAAGAATTTATGTATATATAAGACACGATCATGAATATATATATTAATTATTCACTTGCTTGAGAGATGTGTTTATGCCTTAATTACCTGAAGAATGAGATTCAGAGGTTAAAAGAAATAATTGAAGGATCCAATGACACATTTTTGAGTTTTTGTTTGTTTGAGTAAAGAGATGTATGTAGTCGGCCCCGTATTTGGCGGCAAATGCAAAATACTTATCGTTGGGGTTTGTTTATCAAAGGCTATTTATACGCTATGCCCTTCTTTTTGTATTATTATTACCCATTTATTATCTTCCTTTATTCTTCATCCAGAAAAAATATCCAATAGAATTATTGAAGTTGAAACAAAAATGAGTGCAAAGAAGTTTCCACACAATTGGTGCACGTTGAGTTTCATTGATTAAATAAATCGATTTTATTTGGGTTTGGTTTGATTTGGTTTTCGATTTTTAAAAATCAATAGCATTTGGGTTGGTAAGGGTTTTGTTCGAAAAAACTGAAGAAATAACCGAATCGAACCAATTAACTATATACATATATTTTATTATTATACATACATAATATATTATTTTTATAAATAATTTTAAAGATCTTATATATGTTTTCATCAAAACATTATAATTTACTTATGAAAGCAAAAATGCCCAAGGTGAGAACATTTATCTTATTGGTTTCATGTATATGAGTGTCTATACAATTCTTTGTGGGATTGAAAATGTCACTATCTCTTCCTTCTAGGCCAATATAATGAATTTTGAAGTTTTATTCTTAGTAAATTCAATGGTCGAAAGTTTTGTAATGTCAGTCATTCCTACTATTTTTTGTTTTGAATGGATTGTTGTCACTTTTTTCATGTTTTGAATGAATTCTTTCTTTTTTGTCTATGGTTAATAACCAAATAACCGAACCTAAACCGATAATAACCAAAGCAATAAATGTGTATTATATTTTTCATTCACGCTCCTTTCTTTTTATTTCTCTTATTTTTACACTAAAGAATGGAAGAAAAAATAAAATAATAAGAAACTCAAATAATAATAATCAAAGAAGTCAAAGAATAATTTATGTGTGGAAAAGATCAAACACATGACTTATAAAAAAAAATTAAAATCAAAGAATTAATTTAAATTAATTTTATCACTTTTGTAATGGTTGGGGTATATGTGAGTTACTTTTGTAACTGTAAGGGATATATGTGAGCAAATTTTGTAACTATAGGGGTCTATGTGAGTCACTTTTATAACGAGTGGTATATCAATACTAAATAGCAAAGTTGAGGGGTATATCAGACCATTTTTCCTAAAAATAAATCACTTAACAAAAAGAAAAAAGTTACCTATTGTTATGAAATTACAATACAATTAGAAGAAGATAATAAGGAGAAGAGATAAAGACTTCTTATAGGTGATTTACAATGAAGAGAATTCTTTATTTATAGGAAAAAATTGATTTGATTTCTAAGCTAAGGTTCCTATTTTTTCTCGAAAGATAGACATTCACTTTAAGTTGATAGACATTCATTATCGTTTATAAAACTCTCCTTGAATGTCTAATTGATAGATAATATGCATTGTTAACACTTAGCCACGAAAAACACAATAATAGAAACTCTAATGAAGGAAAAAGAGTACACATATCTAGTAATACGTATTTAGCCTATCTCATTAAAAATCTTACAAGAAAACCTCTGTGGGACAAAACTTCGTAAGAGAAAAAGAGTAGAACACATATTAATTCCCTCTAATGAGAATATTAATCCAAAGACTTGAATCTTCGCATCCCAATCTTGTACACCATCTTCTCAAAAGTTGTAGTTGGTAGAGACTTGGTGAATAAATCAGTCACAGTGTCTCTCGAATGAATCTATTGCATGTCTATATCAACATTTTCTTGGAGCTCATATGTGTAGAAAGCTTTTGGCAAAATGTTCTTCGATCTATCTCTTTTTATGAATCCTCCTTTTAGTTGTGTTATGCATGTTGCATTATTTTTATATAAAATTGCGGGTAGCTTGTCATAATCCAACCTATTTTTCTCTAATAAATGTATCATGGGCCTCAACCACTCATTCTTGGCTTGCTTCATGAATATCTATTATCTAAGCATAATTTGATGAAGTATCCACAATAGACCGTTTTGTATATATCAAAGATATGACAGTACCCCACATATAAACACGTAGACTAATTTAGATCAAGTTTGTGTTGATTAGATATACATCTTGCATCAGCATAACTAATAAGACCGGAACTGCAATTATTTGATAAAATAAGCTCATATCGGTAGTCTTTTTAGATACATCAATATGTGTTTAATCCCATTCCAATATGTCCTATTAGGAGCAGAACTATACCTTGCTAACCAATAAATCGAAAAGGCTATTGTAATGACCCTCTCGATCATTTTCATGTCCTTGTATGCTTTGAGTATTTTGCTCCTTTTCATAAATTCTATGTTGTATTTTTATATGTTGAGATGGGTGGCATGCTTCTTGAAATGGTAGGGAGATTTTCGGATGAGTTTTTTTTTTCATTTTGGAGCTTTTGTATTGAAAAGATTGACCTCGATCAACATTCTTGGTAAACGGGGTTGGATAAGAATTTCATTGGCGCCATTAGCTCCGAAGAGTTGATTTTAGTCTAGTCAGACCTTTGGTTTGGATCGCGTAGTGGTCAGGTTGATTTTGAGATGCTTGGTTGTTTGATGATTTTTAGGTTTTTTGGTGGTAGTGTTGACTTCAATCAACATTTTGTAGAGATGACCTCCATTGTTTGTTTCATCGATTCTGTTAGAGTCTTGAATGTCATTTCTTGTTAGGTAGCATATTAAGTTTGAGTTTATAGGACCCTGGATGAATCCCAAGAGTTCATTCAAGACTTGAAAAGTTAGTCCAACTGCTAATCCAGCAACTCCTATAGAGCATGGATCACTTCGGCGATGCCGCTCTTGTGGTGAGGCAGCTACGCCAACAAAAGTTGGTGACTCAGCAGTAGCCGCACCTACAAAGCAATTTTCACGTTCCAAAAGCCTAGGTCATGATGTTACACACCCTGAGAACTTCAAAATGATGTGTAAGCCAAAAGAAATAGCACATGCGAGACTTCCAAAGGGAAGTCAGGCCACAGTCGATAAGAATATAACAAACAAGTTCTCAAAACTTGGTGGCATAAATATAAAGAGAAACTAATACATTTCTAAATTATGAAATATATCTCAAGTCTTCTAAAGAAAATTAAATACTGTAAATGATAGACAGAGACCAATGGTGATCCGGAAAGCAGGATCTCACCCACAACTCTAAAAGAGAAGAAATCGCTAGATCCGATCAGCCACTACGAAGATCATCCCAACTAGGATCTACATCAAAATGATGACAAATGTAGAGGTAAGTATAATCCACGTGTACTCAGTAGGTTAGACTGATTGAGTATAAGCAACTAATCAAACTTAAGAAATAAACTATGAAACGCTTCCACCTGCACAAAAAAAAAAGTCTAATTCCGGCATCGGTGCCACCAATTCATATAATAACAGTGAAAATAAAGTAAACACGAAAGGGAAAAAATAATACTCAAATCAACATATAAGCAAGTTACACAACACAATAAAATTGGTTGATATGATGCAATGAGATGATGGAATGATTTGGTTGAACCAATGTCGTCGTAAAACCTGTCGTATACACCTTGCCGGACTTTAGCTTCCATAAAAGGACTCGTGGGGGACCCGCAGACCATATACCAATCTCATAATATCAATATATCATCAACTTGTCACCTAGATCGTTACCAAGGATATAAGTAAGGTGTCATATTTTCTTTCTCAAAAATAGTATTTCTCCACTTTTTCATATTTCCATGAACAATGATATGTTGAATGAAGATGAATACATCACAACAGATACTACACAAATGCATAATCAATTCATCAATGATTTTGAATAGCATAAAGTTTCCAAAATCACAAGTCATGAAATATATCCTCAAATGATAGGGATAGTGGATGGATCCATTTGAAATAAGTTTTTACCACTTAGAATTTATTTATTTTCATTTTAAGATGTTTCAAAAATCAAATCAAGCCCCTAACTCGAGCATCTCAATCTCAATCATAAAGTTAAGCCACACAACCCCTCATTCGGACAATTACGCAAGTATCACAGATTTTCAACAATAATTGAAGTATCACACATGCTAAGCATCACACAAACTGAACAAGAAGGTTAACACTTACTAACCTGTAAAACTCATACAACAATTCATTTCACAGTTGACTTCCAAGAAATATCACTTATTCATCTCAGTCTAAAAGATGGATAGTCAAACCTACCTCAAAGGCTGAAACTTCACTCGAACAACTCTAACAGAGCACTTCCTCAACCACACTATCACCGAAATGATCTTCAACTATCAAGAATGGAAAGAATTTATCAAAGAATCCCAAGATACCCATATTGACAGGATTAGGAACCGAGGGTAAATACTACAAAATTCACTACAGAAATCAAAAAGGGTAAAATCATATTTTAATTAAAAATCAAGTTCTATAAACTAAGACGAGTTTGTGTTTGAAAACCCCACTAAAATTGATCGAGAATCGATTTCCCAATCATGAAATTACCAAATTTCAAACTTAGGGGAAAAACCCCCAAAACCCACATTGAAATCATGATTTTAAGATGTTTTCGGAAAATAAAAATTGAAGAAATCAATAAGGAATTTATAGGGGAAGCTTACCCACAAAAATTTACTAAACCAAAGCTCCCAAGACCGCCTCTCCTAAGCTCCAATCGAGTGAAAATAGTGGAATGAGAACAATTGAAGAAAATCATGAATACATCGCCTGGACGTAAAAATTGAGGTTTGCGAACGCAGGATAGGTTCTGCGAACTACCAAAGGTTCGCAAATGCAGGAATAATGTCGCAATCATGGAGCACTATTCATTCGTGAACATGCCCCAACTCTCCGTGATCGCGGTGCCTTATTTGACCTCCCTTCGTGAATGCGCTCGGGACCCACGAATGAGGTCCCCTTGCACCAGATAGTAGAAACAAGAAAAAAGGCCAAGTTTAAGTCTATGAAGGGACTCTAAAAAATCATTCAGAATTCGATAAAAATAAACTGGTTATGCTACCCCACTAAATTCGATATTATGGACTCAATGAAATCATTGAATTTCTAAAAAGAGGTCAAATGATAGAATTACCCTTCAGATCACTCCTAAGGCTTAAAGCTCAACTTCTCACCCCAAATGCCCAAAACTCAACCCAAGGCCTCGAAAACCTTACCAACCACCAAACTATATCAATCTCGACATTCCGAACGTGATGAAACTGATAAAATTCTCATCTGACACTTGAAACTCAAAATATTGACCAAAGTCAACTATATTTAGAATTTTCAATTTAAAAGAATAAAAAATCACCAAAAGCACACACCAATCGCATTGAGGACCACATTAACCATTCAAAATCTGTGGGAATACTCGACATGGCATAACGGAAAAACTCATGGAAATGGGCATCTGTAATACCTCAGAATCTAGTAGACTAAGCAAGGGGAAAAGTGTCAAGTCATTGGCCAAAGTTTAGAGCCTGGGCACCTTTCACGAGGGCCCATATTGGTCGTGAAGGGCACTACGAGGCATGGTGTAGCCCGTGGTGTCTCACAGTAGCAAGCCACGAAATTCTCCCCTCCCACGAGCACATATACGACTCGTGGTAGGCACCACGGTGCGTGGTGAGGGTCGTGGTGAGGGAGGCAGTGACTACCTAAAACTTCACCCTCCATACGAGCCACATAATGGCTCGTGAAGGCCTAGACGGGTCGTGGGGGAAGTTGAGTTTAAGGGTGGAAAGACAAGCCACTGGTCAAGGACCACGACTCATGAAGAGCTTTGTGAAGGTAGGTCGACAGTTTTAATTTAGGGGTTATGGGTCTTTTCCAGATTTCTTTATAACAAAGCCATGTCATTTTACCCAAGCCTAGAACCCATATATAAGTTATTTTAACCCCAAAACTTACTCATTCAAGTCATTCTCTTAAATTCACCAACAGAAATTGGGTTCTTTCTCTCCAAAATATTTCTCTCTCTAGAACTTGAAGCAACAGAAGAAGGGTTGAAGCTAGGGCTCAATGTTTAAGTCTCCATTCCTCAATCATTTGTGGGCTTTGATATCAAGGTATGACATTTTTTCATCCATGGAGCCCCTAAGTTCTCCCAATTGAAAAGTAGAATTCCCTAAATTTGAGTTGGGGTTTTCTTCTAAGTTGTGGGTACTTATAAATATTGATTGAATTAAGATTGTTTATGCATGAATTGAGTGGATTCTATGTTTTTATGATGAATTTCCATGTACCCATGCCTAACCCATGTTTCTAAGTAGAAATTGATGTAAATGGGTTTTATTCTATGAAAGGAGAAATGATGGGTTTAGATGTATTCTTATAGTATTGATATGGTACATTATGAATTGCTTTGAGATTGAAGCATATATGATGATTTATGATAATAATGGCTTTGAGAGTGAAGCCTATGTATGAATTGTTGATTGTTGATGTGATTGTTGTGGAAGGGATTTTCCCACATGATTTTCCTTTATGTATGTATGATTGTGAAAGGCTTTCTCACATTGAATGATTCTAGGTTAAAAGGATTTCGCACCTAAAATGAATCTAGGTTAAAGACTATGAAATTGATGAGGCTAGAGGCAATTACCATGACCTCTAAATTAGAATAGAATATGACATGAGTACCCATATTCCTTAGAAATGAATAAGAGACGACTACCCTTATTCCATGAAGTTGAACAAGAGGCGACTACCCATGTTCTTATTATGTAAGTTGGACAAGGGGCGACTACCCATGATCCTAAATATGAATTAGGCAAGAGGCGACTGCCCATGATCCCAAAGTAAGAAGGATAAGAGGCAACTACCCATGATCCTTTATAGTTAGGCAAGTGGTGACTCCCAATGTCTTTAAAAGTAATCTACAAGATGTAAAAATGTTATGATGAATGATTAGCTTAGATTGTTGCATGAGTTACCTTCCATGATGAGTAAGACTAGAGGTGGTTACCCAAGTCTTGACTAAGGATGAATTGAGGTTACTTTATGAAGTACTCCTTACATTTTATGATGATCTATTATGTGCATTGATTATTCTTATGACTTATGTTGTCTAACGCTTATGTTTATGTTGTTTATGCAAGCTATCATATTTAGTACATTCTTATACTAACGCATACCCTTGCCTACATTTCTTATCCAAATGTATGGTCCGGCGATCTCGATTCTCATCCCAGTGGCTAGGATCCTTAGTAGAGGCAAGATTTGAAGAGTGGTGAGTCCTCATAACATTCAAAGATTTGGCCATTATTTCCTTATGTTCTTTTATTTTAGTTTTTGAACATTGTTGTATGGGTTGTGTCCCAAGATTCTATTGTATTAGATAATTTTTGAGACAAGTGTATTCCATTTCTGCTTTTAATATGAAAACATTGATTGTGTTGAAAATGTTTTAAATTCTCATCGATTTCTATTATCTGTACTATGAAAGATAAGTGGCTTGTATGAGCCCTCTCATGGTCTTATACGCCATGTTACATCTAGGGGGTACCTTGGGTCGGGATAGCATCATACTTAAATACTTATAAAGAGCCCTGCTCAAATCTATCAAACTCGTTCATACACTGATCTTGAAGGCTATGGGGCACAAACCTCTCAAGGAACACCTCAATAAACTGATTTTAACTCATACCAGGAGAACTAACAGGCCTACAAGCAAGAATTTATCTCCATCACTCCTTGGCCATTCCTGAAAACTTATAAGAACTGTAAAACATCCTATGAGCCTCTAAGATACCCAAACAACCTATCATGACACTCGGTCAAGAAGTCAAAAGCCTTCTGTCCAGTTGTACCATCAAATCTGAGAGGTGCCAATCTAACAAATCTCTCAAAACTCTTCTGCTCGGAAACCGACATGGCTGCACTAGCAGAAACCGGTGAAGCTGCAAGTTTTGGAGGTGCCAAATAAGGTACTGAAGACGAACTGGGAGTCTGAAATGCCACAATAGGCCCCTGAACTAGTGGTGTAGCACCAAGGTCATGATGACATACACCCTAAGAACCCCATAATGGTGTGTAAGATAAATGAAATAACATATACGATACTTCCAAAATGAAGTCATGCCACAATCGATAAGAAAATAACAAAGAAGTACCCCAAACCTAGTAGCATAAATATAAATAGCATCTAATCCATTTCTAGATTTTGAAATACATCTCAATTATTCAAAAAAAAATTAAAGATCGTAGAAGATGGATGGAAACCAATGGCGATCCGGAAAGAAGGATCTCACCACAACTCCGAAAGAGAAGAAATCACTAGATATGGTTAGCCGCTACGAAGATCACCCTGACTAGGATCTGCATCAAAAGGATAATAGATATAGGTATGAGTATAATCCAAATGTACTTGGTAGGTTAGACCGATTGAGTATAAGCAACTAATCAAACTTAAGAAATAATTTATAAAACACTTCCACCCGCACACAGAAAGATCTCATTCTGGCATTGGTGCCACCAATTTATATAATAACGGCAAAAATAAAGTAAACACGAAAGGGTATATATAATATTGAAATCAACATATAAGCAAGTTACACAATACAACAAAGTTGTCCAATGAGATGCAATGAGATGATGGAATGATGTGGTGAAACAAAGGTCATTGCACAACCTGTCATATACACCTTGTCGAGCTTCAACTTCTAGAAAAAAACCCATGGGGGACTCTCAGTTGATAGACCAATCTCAGAATCTCAATATCTCATCAACTTGTCCCCTAGCTCGTGGGCAATGATATAAGTAAGGTGTCACATTTTATTTCTAAAAAAATAGTATTTCTCCACATTTTTCATATTCTCATGAACAATGATATGTTGAATGAGGATTAATGCATCACAACACATACAATACATAGGAATACTTAATTCATCAAGGATTTTGAATAGCATAAAGTTCTCACACTCACAAGTCATGAAACATGTCCGCAAATGATAGGGATAGTGGATGGATCCATTTGAAATCAGGTTTTACCACTTAGAAAAACATTATTTCATTTTAAAATGTTTCAAAAATCAAATCAATCCCCTAACTTGGACATCTTAATGTTAATTATAAAGATAAGCCACACAACCCTCACTCGGTCAATTACTCAAATATCACAAGATTTCAGCAATAATTAAAGTAACACACAAGCCTCCACACAGGTTAAGAATCCCATGAGCTAAACAATAAGGTGAATACTTACTAACCTCTAAAACTCATATAATAATTCATTTCATAGTTTACTTCCTAAGAAGGATCACGTACTCATCCTAGTCTAAAAGAGGGATTGCCAAACCTACCTCAAACACTGAAACTTCACTCGAACAACTCTGATGGAGAACTTCATCAACCACACGATCACCGAAATGATACTCATCTATCAAGAAGGGAAAGACTTTATCAAAATAAGCCCAATGACACCCATATTAATCGAACTAGAAACCAAGGGAAAAATAGTACAGAAATCACTTCAGAAATCAAAAGGGTAAAATCATATTTTTATTTAAAAATCAAGTTCTATGAGTCAAGAGGAGTTCGTGATTAAAAAATCCATGAAAATCGACCAAGAATCGAGTTCCAAATCATGAAATTATCAAATTTCAAACCTAGTGGAAAAACCTTCAAAACCCATATTAAGATCATGATTTTACGATGTTTTCAAAAGATAAAAATTGAAGAAATCGATAAGGAATTGATAGGGAAGCTTACCGACAGGAGTTTACTCAACCAAAGCTCCAAAGATCGCCTCTCCTAAGCTCCAATCTAGTGAAAATGGTAGAATGAGAAAAATGGAAGCAATTTCCAAATACACTGCCAGGTCTTAAAAATTAGGGTCCACAAACCCGGGAGAGGTGTCGCGAACGCAGCCCACTAGGCTGCCAAATGTTCATGAACGCGGGAATAGTGCCACGATTATGGAGCGTTGTTCACCTACAGACACACCCCAAACCTCCGTGACGTGGTGCCTCAGTTTCCCTCCCTCCCCGAATGTGCTCGAGGACCCGCAAACGTTGTCCCCTTGCACCAGATAGTAGAAACGAAAAAAGGCTAAGTACAAGTCTTCGATCGAACCACTGAAAATCGTTTGGAGTCTAATAAAAATAAGTTGGTCATGCTACCCTCACTAGATTCTATATTCCAGACTTAATAGAATCATCAGAATTCCAAAAGGATGTCAAATAACATAATCACCCTCTCGAACCACTCTTAAGGCTTAAAACTCAATTTCTCACCCCAAATGTCCATAACTCAACCCAAGGCCTCAGAAACCTTACCAACCACCTAGCTAGATCAAAATCAATTTTCGAGACATGATAAAAAGACACAACTCCCATCCGACACTCATAACTCAAAATGTTGATCAATGTAGCACCCTGTATTCTACACAAACTAGAAATGCAGATTTCCAGAAGTTGCAGGTGCCACCAACGGAGCCACCTACGGACCATAGGTGCAGACCGTGGTTGGCCACCTACAACTCTCTCCCCAAAATCCATTAAAAATCCTGCTAAGTCTGGACCTACGGACCGTAGGTCAGACCACGGTTCGTGGTCCAGGCCGTGGTTCAAACCCCCTCAGACCCATTCTCTGAAGCCAACCAACGGTTGACCAGGACGGACCGTAGGTCCATCCACGGTCCCTCTATCAATTTCGTAGGTGGTCCCGACAACTTTTAAGTTAGGGGTCGTTTTGTCTTTTCCCTATGCGTTGGACACCTAAACTACGTCGTTTTGGTCAATTTTAGTCTAGTAACTTAATCATACTTTACCCTAAGCGAATCATTCACAAAAACTCAGAAAACTTAGAGAAAAAAGGAGAAAAGAGTCGACCAACCCTCTCTAAGAATGCAACAAGGTTTCCTCCTAGGCCATCCCCGAAATCGAAAGATTTCTTCGTGGAATTCGCCACCAGGTATGTGTGATTTCACTAGTGGGTTACTTTCACCCATTAGGTCCCTAGATTTCAGTCAGAATCTTTATTCCCTAAATTTTGCTTAGACCTAGGGTTTCTAGAACTTCAGATAATTGTTGTGATTTAGCTGTTAGATTAATCCTAATCAGAATATTACATTTTTCGTAGAAATGTTGCTCAATTCTTGTATGAAATTCAGAACCCTAGTTGTGTAGATTCGTTAAGTTCATGAATTACACATGCTAGGTCAGTTTATTCAGATATACATGACCCAGTTCATAATGTTTCATTATCAGTACATTAATGTTGCATTTTCAGTTAGCATATCAGTATTTTGAGCTATTCAGTATTACATAAATTCAGTCATATTGTATTTTATACATTCTAGTTGGGAGTAGGATTAATACTGAGTTGGACTAGGGTCAGTCACCCTTATACTCCCAAAACTACGTGCCCCCATAGGGTAAGTCCTTTTTGTGGGCAACATTTTTAGTGATCACACCAATCATGCCTTTATACCCCTGGCAAGGTATATTGGGTCCTCTCGATGGGATGTATACATCGGACTCCACGGATAGCTCTCGTGGTTTAATGTCGGTCAATAGTAGCTCCCACAGTCAGACTCTATTATATTTGACCAAGTTACCAGTTATAGTTCAGTGTTCAGGTTCAATATGTTGCGGACTTGGTTATTGCATTCAGTTTAGTTCATATTTAACATGTTTAGTATATTCTTCATGTTCACCCTATATCATTGATCAGTATGTTTTATTTCAGTTATGTATATATTGTTCAGCTTTATTCTGTCCTGCATGCTCAGTACCTTTTAAGTACTGATGCATACTCTGTGCCACATCATCTCGTGATGTAGGTTTAGGTCCTCAACATTCAGATCGTCCGGTTCCCGATCACTAGCTCAGCTGTATCAGTGGTGAGTCCTCATTCTTCAAGGACGATTGACATGTTTTCCATTCAGATTTTTCAGTTATTGTTTTGCTAGAGTTAGCTGGGGGAATGTCTCAACATCTCTAGTCAGTTAGAGGCTTATTTCAGACATAGTTAGAATCACCTTGAATTTTGAGTTTGATCTTCTAGTTGTTATTAAACTTATATTTAGTTTTATATTCAGACAGTATTGGTTTTTCCCTATCTTTAGAGTTTATCTCATGATTTAAGCTTCTGCATAGTATCTTCTATTTCAGTAAATTGTGCATATGCTTATGATATGCTAGCTTAGGCTTAGCTTGGGGTCACTCGTGATCCTAAGTCCCATGTTTACGTTCGGGGGGTAGCCTCGAGGTGTGACAAACTTGGTATCAGTGCATTAGGTTCAAGAGTCCTAGGATGTCTGAAAAGTCGCACTAAGCAGAGTCCCTTTCATGGGTGTGAAGCGTGCCACATATGAGGGGGAGGCTACGAAGTGTTTTAGGAAAAACTTCACTTCCTTGTTATTTCTATCGTGTGTGGGTATGATCTTCTATCTAACTCGACGTTATGCATTTTCAGATTATGCTTCCTCGTAGAGCTTACGCAAGGAATGTTAATGCCTGCAATGCTGATGTAGTTCCTCCAGTCCCAGACCATGAGGTTTCGAATGCAAAGTTTCAGAATGCCATTCAAATTTTGGCCCACAGTGCAGCCTACCAGAACAATCAGCAGGCTCCAGTTCCTACTAATGGTAATGGTGGATCAGTGGTAGCTAGGGTCCATGATTTCGTTATGATGAATCCTCCTGAGTTTCTAGGGTCACAAGTTGGTGAAGACCCCCAGAACTTCATTAATGAGGTCAAGAAAATCTTTGGAGTGATGCAAGTGACTGGAAATGATAGGGTAGAGTTGACGTCCTACCAGCTCAAGGATGTAGCTCACATTTGGTTCACGTAGTGGAAGGAAAATAGGGGTGAGAATGCAGCTTTTTTGACTTGGGAGTCTTTTACCGGAGCTCTTTTGGATAGATTCGTTCCAAGAGAGTTGAGAGAGGCCAAAGCTCAGGAGTTCATGAATTTGAGGCAAGGTTTCATGTCGGTCCAAGAGTACAGACTTAAGCTAACCCAGCTCTCCAGGTATGCTCCGCATATGGTTGTCGATCCCAGGGCGCAGATGAGTAAGTTTCTATTTGGGGTATCTGACTTGGTGAAAACAGAGTGCAGAAATGCTATATTGTTGGAGGATATGAACAACTCTATCATGACTCATGCTTAGCATTTTGAGGGAGATAAGCTTAGGGAACATGCTAAGGATAACAAAAAGGCTAGGACATGCAACTATGACTACTCTTAGTAAAAATCGAGTGGTGGAAATCATTCAACTTTTCAGCAAAAATCTTCAGCTCCAGCACCTTCATCAACTAGTGTTCCATCCCCAGGTTTCGGCAGGATCAGAAACTTAGGTCATCAGGCTCTAAGTCTAAGGGGAGTGTTTCAGGTATCAGGACCTACCCAACTTTTCCAAAGTATGGTAAGAACCATCCAAGCGAGTGTATTGCAGGAAAGGATAAATGTTTTGGGTATGGTAAGACTGGTCATAGGTTGAGAGATTTTCCTTTTTTATAAACACGGACAAGGAGGTAACAATAGCAGGGAACAGTCTAAAACTCCAGTAGCACCAGCAGGGTTGCCAAATTCAGCAGGGTGCTTCATCTGGTACAGGTGGCGGTTAGCGCCAGAACAGGTTGTATGCTCTACAAGCTCGCCACGATCAGAAAGATTCTCCTAGTGTAGTCACTGGTACGTTGCGAGTCTTTCATTTAGATGTTTATGCTTTGTTAGATACAGGGGATACTCTTTCCTTTGTAATTCCCTATATAGCAGTAAATTTCGGTGTTAGTCCAGAAACTCTTTCAGAACCCTTCTCAGTCTCTACTCCAGTCGGTGACCCAGTTATAGCTAGACGGGTATACAGAAATTGCCCTGTCACAGTCACCTCAGTAGATCTCGTAGAGTTAGAAATAGTAGACTTTGATATCATTCTAGGCATGGATTGGTTACATTCCTGTTATGCCTCAGTTGATTATAGAACTAGGATCGTTCATTTTCAATTTCTAGACGACCCAATCCTAGAAGGGTAGTAGCTCAGTGTCTATGGGTCGATTTATCTCTTAACTTAAGGCAAAGAGATGATTTCCAAGGGGTATATCTATCATCTAGTTCAGGTTAAGGATTCAAGCTCTGAAACCCCAACTCTTGAGTCAATTCCAGTAGTAAATGAGTTCCCAGAAGTGTTGACAGAAGATTTTCCCGGAGTTCCTCCTGAAAGGGAAATCGACTTCGGAATTGATCTCCTTCTAGATACCCAACCTATCTTTATTCCTCCTTACAAAATGGCTTCAGCTGAGCTTAAGGAATTGAAAGAGCAGTTGAAAGACCTTCTAGATGAGGGCTTCATCAGACCCAACATTTCCCCATGGAGTGCACCAGTGTTGTTCGTAAAAAAGAAAGATGGTTCTCTCAGGATGTGCATTGACTATCGGCAGTTGAACAAAGTCACAATTAAGAATAAGTACCCTATCCCCAGGATTGATGACTTGTTCAACCAACTTCAGGGTTCTAGTCATTTTTCAAAGATAGACATCAGATTCGGTTCTCATCATCTCAGAGTCAGAGATAGTGACATCCCAAACGTAGCTTTCAGAACTCAGTATGGTCATTACGAATTTGTAGTTATGTCATTTGGAATAACCAATGCTCCTGCAGCTTTCATGGACTTAATGAACAGGGTGTTCAAGAAGTATTTGGACTTGTTCGTTATCGTCTTTATTGATGATATCCTCATTTATTCTAGGAATGTGGAATAACATGTAATTCATTTAAGGGTTGTCCTGGAAACTCTTAAAGATCGCCATTTATTTGCTAAGTTCAGCAAATGTGAGTTTTGGTTACAATCAGTTGCTTTCCTTGGTCATATAGTGTCTATCGAAGGGATCCAAGTGGATTCTCAGAAAATAGAGGCCGTGAAACAATGGCCCAGACCTACATATCCAATAGATATTATATGCTTTTTGGGTTTAGCGGGTTATTACAGAAGGTTCGTGGAAGGATTTTCATCCATAGCTTCTCCATTGACTATGTTGACTCAGAAAAAGGTCAAGTTTCAGTGGTCAGATGATTGTGAGAAGAGTTTCTCAGAACTTAAAACTAGGTTGACTATAACTCCTGTTTTGACTCTACCAGAGGGTTTAGACGGTTATGTGATCTATTGCGATGCATCCAGAGTCGGCCTAGGTTGTGTGTTGATGCAACGAGGTAAGGTTATAGATTATTCTTCTAGAAAGCTTAAGGTGCATGAGAAGAACTGTACGACTCATGACCTCAAGCTTGCAGAAGTAGTATTTGCCCTAAATATTTGGAGACATTACTTGTATGGTGTTCACGTAGATATGTTCACAGACCATAAGAGCCTTTAGTATGTGTTCACCTAGAAAGAGTTTAATCTTCGCCAGAGGAAATGGCTTGAATTCCTCAAGGACTATGATATGAATGTGCTTTACCATCCTGGTAAGGCCAATGTAGTAGTTGATGCTCTTAGCAGACTATCTATGGGTAGTGTAGCACATGTTGAGGAAGAAAGGAAAAAACTAGCAAAGGATGTACACCGGCTCACTCGCTTAGGAGTTTGCCTTATAAGCATATCAGATGGTGGTGTAACAGTTTAGAATGAGTCAAAATCTTCATTAGTAGTGGAGGTTAAGGAAAAACAAGACAGTGATCCTATATTGCTTCAATTGAAAGGTGCAGTTCATCAGCAGAAAGTTGAGGTTTTCTCCTAAGGGGGAGATGGTGTGCTTCACTACCGAGGTCGTTTATGTATTCCTAAGGTGGGTGAGTTGAGACAGGAGATCCTTTCAGAAGCCCATAACTCCAGATATTTTATTCATCCAGGTTCCACTAAGATGTACTGTGACCTGCGGGAAGTCTTTTGGTGGAATGACATGAAGAGGGATATAGCAGATTTTGTGTCTAAGTGCCCTAATTGTCAGCAGGTGAAGGTAGAACATCAGAAACCAGGAGGTATGACTCAAGAGATTAACATTCCTACATGGAAGTGGGAAGTGATCATCATGGACTTCATTACGGGTTTACGTCGTACTCGCAGACATCATGACTCCATTTGGGTAATAGTAGACAGAGTTACTAAGTCCACTCACTTTTTGGCAGTTAAGACTACAGATTCGGTGGAGGACTACGCCAAGCTTTACATTAATGAGATAGTTAGGTTGCATGGGGTTCCTTTGTCTATCATCTCAGATAGAGGTCCTCAGTTTACCTCTCATTTATGGAATTCATTTCAGAAAGGTCTTGGCACTCAAGTTAATCTTAGCACAGCATTTCATACTTAGACAGATGGTCAGGAAGAGCGTACCATTCAAACCTTGGAGGACATGTTGAGACCCTGCGTGATCGATTTCAAGGGAAGTTGGGATGATCACCTACCTCTCATAGAGTTCTCCTACAATAATAGCTACCATTCTAGTATTCAGATGGCCCCTTATGAGGTATTGTATAGGCGTAGATGTAGATCTCTAGTTGGTTGGTTTGAAATAGGTGAAGCAACTTTGTTTGGTCCATATTCAGTTCATGATGTTATGGAAAAGGTTCAGCTCATCACATATAGACTTAAGACAGCCCAGAGTCGTCAGAAGTCCTATGCAGATGTAAGGAGAAGGGACTTGGAGTTCCAAATTGATGATTGGGTTTTCCTGAAAATGTCACCTATGAAGGGGGTGATGAGATTTGGCAAGAAAGAAAAGCTCAATCCTAGATATGTAGGCCCTTACAGGATCTTGAAAAGAGTTGGTAAAGTGGCTTATGAGTTAGAGTTGCCCGCAGAATTAGCAGCGGTACATCCGGTCTTTCACATTTCATTTTTAAAGAAGTGTGTAGGTGATCCAGCATCCATAGTACCATTGGAAAGTGTGGCTGTTAAGGATAGCCTCACTTATGAAGAGGTTCCAGTCGAAATTCTTGATTGTCAGGTTCGAAGGTTGAGAAACAAAGAAGTCGCTTCAGTTAAGCTTTTGTGGAGGAGTAAGTCCGTAGAGGGAGCTACTTGGGAAGTAGAAGAAGCCATGAAGGCCAAGTATCCTCATCTCTTTCCTTCTGATTCCATTCCAGCTTGAGGTAATAGCTCCTCTTCAGTATTTAAGTTACTCTTGCATAAATTTAGTCTTATTATCATGTTCCTTCAGATATACTTGCATTTTCAATGTATTTGCATGTTCTTGAAACTTAGTTCAGCCAGATTTCTGTTTCCAATACTTAGTGGTAGGGATAGCCGTTTTTTTCTTCCATATTCAGCTAGTTTAGTCTTCATTCAAGGACGAATGTTCTCAAGGAAAAGATAATGTAACACCCCGTATTCTAGACAGAACATAAATGCAGATTTCCAAAAGTTACAGGTGCCACCAACGGAGCCACCTGCGGACCATAGGTTGACCCACGGACCGTAAGTGGGGACCATGGTTGGCCACCTGCAGCTCCCTCCCTAGAACCCAGGAAAAATTTAGCTAAGTCTGGACCTACACCAGGACCTACGGACCGTAGGTCAGACCACGATCTGTGGTCCAGGCCATGTTTCAGACCCATTCTCTGAAGCCAACCAACGGTTGACCAGGACGGACCGTTGGTCCATCCACGGTCTGTCGGTCAATTTCGTCGGTGGTTTTGAAAACTTTTAAGTCAAGGTTCGTTTGGTTTTTCCCTATGCGTTGGACACCTAAACTACATCATTTAACCTAAACTACGTCGTTTTGGTCAGTTTTAGTCTAGTAACATAATCATACTTTACCCTAAGCGATTCATTCACAAAAACTCAGAAAAACTACGAGCAAAAAAGAGAAAAGAGTCGACCAACCCTCTCAAAAAACGCAACAAGGTTTCCTCCAGTTCCAGCCCCGAAATCAAAAGATTTCTCCGTGGAATTCGCCACTAGGTATGTGGATTTCACTAGTGGGTTCTTTTTACCCATTAGGTCCCTAGGTTTCAGTCAAAATCTTGATTCCCTAAATTTTGCTTAGACCTAAGGTTTCTAGAACTTCAGTTAATTGTTGTAATTTAGTTGTTAGATTAATCCTAATCAGAATATTACATTTTTCATAACTATGTTGCTCAATTCTTGCATGAAATTCAGAATGCTAGTTGTGTAGATCGTTTAGTTCATGAATTATACATGCTAGGTCAGTTTATTCAGATATATATGCCCCAATTCAGAATGTTTCATTATCAGTACATTAATGTTGCATTTTCAGTTAGCATGTCAGTGTTTTAAGCTATTCAGTATTACAGAAATTTAGTCATGATGTATTTTATACATTCTAGTTGGGAGTAGGATTAATACCGAGTTGGACTAGGGTCAGTCACCCTCATAGTCCCAGAACTACGTGCCCCGTAGGTTAAGTCCCCTCTGTGGTCAACATTTATAGTGATCACGCCAGTCATGCCTTTATACCCCTGGCAAGGCATATTGGGTCCTCTCGATGGGGAGTATACATCGGACTCCACGGATAGCTCCCGTGGTTTAATGTCGGTTAATAATAGCTCCCACAGTCAGGCTCTATTATATTTGACCAGGTTACCAGTTACAGTTCAGTATTCAGTTTCAGTATGTTACGAACTTGGTTATTGCATTCAGTTTAGTTCATATTTAACATGTTTAGTAGATTCGTCATGTTCACCTTATATCATTGATTAGTATGCTTTATTTTAGTTATGTATATGTTGTTCAACTTTATTCTATCATGCATGCTCAGTACCTTTCAAGTACTGACACATACTCTGCGCTACATCTTCTCATGATGTAGGTTCAGGTCTTCAGCATTCAGATCATGCATAGATCGATTCCCGATCTCCAGTTCAGCAGTATTAGTGGTCAGTCCCCATTCTTCGAGGACGATTGACATGTTTTCCATTCAGTCTTTCAGTTTCAGTTTTGCTAGAGTTAGTTGGGTGCATGTCCCGGCATCTCTAGTCAGTTAGAGGCTTATTCCAGACATAGTTAGAATCAACTTGAGTTTTGAGTTTGATCTTTCAGTTGTTATTGAACTCATATTCAGTTTTATATTCAGACAGTATTGGGTATTCCCCATCTTTTTAGTTTATCTCATGATTTAAGTTTCCGCATAATAGCTTCTATTTCAGTAAATTGTTCATATGCTTATGATATGCCAGCTCAGGGTTAGCTTGGGGTCACTCGTGATCCTAAGTTTTATGTTTACGTCCAGGGGGTAGCCTTGGGGCGTGACAATCAAAGTCAATTAGATCAAGAATTCTTAATTCAAAAAGGTCAAAATCACTAATAATACACATGATCATATCGGGGACCACACTAACGATTTCCGCAACACAAAATAAGCATAAAAATGCTAAGAGAAAGGGCAAAATAGTCATTTCATAATTTAAAAAAAATTCACAAGAAATGAGACATTACAACAATGACCACTCTTGCAAGGTTGCGCCTGCGAGGCCTAGTCACTTCGGTGAGCTTGCGATTGCGAACTTTGGTTCGTATCTCCGGAGCTGGAGGAATCTATTGACCTCCACTCCTATGAGTCCTTCTCTGTATCAACTATATCACCCCTATGACTATGGGTCCACCTGTGCAACAATAGATGGGTATTTATATGTCTCTTTTCTCTCATTCCCTAAAGATGAAGAAGTCATTAATGTGGGCTCAGTTGGAGGTGTTTCTACGTATTTTTTGGTATTTTGTTATGAATAAAAGGTAATTCTCTTCCTCTTTGGTTTCTATTGTGTATAATAGATTCTATTTCAAGTTTATTTCTCAAATCAATTTATCATAAGCAAATAATATCAATTCTAGGCTTTGATTTAGCAAAACTGGTGTTTTCCTAGAAGAAAAAGCTAAGAAATTGTACTAGCTATATGTCACACCCCGTGCCAATACCCTGGATTTGACTGGCACACGAAAACTATTTCTAGTCCAAAGTGAACCCTTGACCTGGCTGACTATTGAGCAGAAGACTAAACATACATGTGGAAGCCTTATAAAATGAGAATTTAAAATCAATTAAATGTATCTCATGAAAAAGTCTAAAATAAATCTGAATATGAATAATGATAATAATGTTTAAACTTCTAAATACAAAAGACTGAATTGACTCACTGACTTTTTCTATCTATGAAGTATCTACTAACTCAAACATAAGTGTCGGGACAGGACCCACGACTACCTAAATATTCAATGAACAATGACTAAAAAATCAAATAAACTAAACTAACTAAATTAGAGCCCTCTGGAATTAAGGAGGTCTCTCCAAGTGTTAGTGAAAAGTGATCTTACTGAATGTCTTGTATTAAGAGTACCTGAAACTGCATCATAAAATGATGCATCGTCAAATGACGTCAGTACATGAAATGTACGGTATGTAATAATACTGAATAAAATAAATAGTTGAACTAAAAAGAAACTAAAAGTAACTTGGCTGAAAGTAAAGCATGAACATCAGATGAAATCATTAAAGCTCTTCAATGAAATATACAATAATAGCAAAATATTAAAATAATATACTTTACTTTTCTTGGAGAGTTTCTCTAAATGTCAACCATCACTATGATCCTCGTGATGATACAACGTCTAGCCCACGTTGCCAAATCCATCATATACCTTGTTGGAGTATATGACAAGAACACTTAACTTATGGATCCATCTAAACCCTCAATGAGGTTGTGAGGAGTCTCTCAAATCAACAACACAATCATATATGCTGGCGAAACAGTTTATGGGTTTTGAGTTGTATTAACTGCTACCCAAATTGATGCTCAATATTACTTCCAAAACATGCAATAATACTCATACTATAAAGATGTCCCACTTTAGGGGAAAATTGAAAATCTAATACTTTGTGTCTATGCTCAATAATACTTCTTTAAAACTGAACAAAACATAAATGAACTTCACTATACTTTTCTGAAAATCTTGTTTTGACTCACTGCTATGCATACTCTTTTACCAATGCACTAAATTTACTTTAAAGACGGACTAAAAATCCTTTCTCTAAAACTGATTTTGCTTTCTTTAAACTAGACTTATTTTATTCACGAAGATAATGTAATAAGAACTAATATATCAAGGCTTTGATAAAATTTATAATTAAATATGGTTCATTAAATGAAATAAGTATGATAATGATTAAGAATCATCCAATAAATAATATGTTGAAATACCCATAACAAAAATAAAAAGTTCATGATAAGGGAGCAAGTACAACATCCGAATGTAGTAAACCTTGAGTTTGAAACCCTAGTTAAACCTTGCTAACTAAAATTTAGATGTATGGCGTGAGGAAGAATGCATTCACTCACTATAATAGCCTTACATACCTTGGATCATTCTAATTGAAACTCTAACTTTGAAGAGTAACTCCAAAAGTCTTTTCTTGAACTTTTGGATGAGTTCTTGTTTTTGTTAGATATGGGAGAAAGATTTGATGTTAGAATCTTGTTAAGAATTCCTGATTAGAGAGATTGATATTGTTTAGAAATAATTTAGATACATGAGAGGAACATACCTTGGTGTTGGAGATAAGGAGAGGAGAGAATTTGAGAGAAAATAAGTCCTAGGTCATCCAAGATGAATTTTATGACGGCCCACCAACTTAACTAAATAAATAGCATCTTAAAATCTAGACCCTTGAAAACTGGTCTGGCGCGTTGCGCCCAAGCTAAGGGCTGCGTGGAGCGCAGAACCACTTAAAAATTAAAAAGGCTGCTGGAAAAATGACATGCCGCGGTGCGCCCATGCTACCAGATTCTTGGAGTGCACGACCAACTTGATGTCCCTTTAGTAAAATGAAGATAACTTTTTGCTCAAGAGTCAAATTGACGAGCGGTTAGCGGTGTTGGAAAAAAAATACTCGAAGAGCTTTAATTTTATAGGTCATAGGTTACATATATCTTACTATTCCGAGATATATGGTTATTTGAAGTTGATCCTTGTATGAACTCATGTGAAAACATAGCTGATAGAAATACTTTAAACTTTAATTGATTTTTGAGGTACCTTACAACCCTAAACCACATTTGATACGCTTACTACACCTAGTAAAGGACCTTAACATATATGTACAACTCAAAGATCATTGGGTTCAGTCCTATATGCATATAGAGGATGGTTCGAATCATTGCTTAGAAGTTGTGAGACATTACACTGTGTATTCTACTTTCTACTCAATGCAATACAATGTCTAATATCCAATTAGGTAAAAACTATCTACAATATCCTTGCATAGATCCTCAAAATATTCTTGAAGCTTCCAAAGTACGTAATTGCCTTTTAGACAATTTTACCCTTTGGAATCATGCTGGCTCACTTCGCTAGCATCTACAAAATGAAGATAAAGACTTGCAGCATGCAAGTGCCTGAAATTCCAAATGAGTCTTCCTTCAATTCTTCCTGCGCTTGGTAAATGCGAGACGCATGTGCTGACTTGCAGCACACATGTTCTTCACCAATCCTTAGACAGACTACTTTCAACTCTAATTCTTTATTTTCTTTGTTTCCAAGAAATGATTGTATATAAGAGAACAAATGACATTAAATACTTTTAAATAAAACTAAAATGAGGCAATTCTTTATGCTTACGAGCTAAATAAATTTGTAAACTCATCAACCGTGAAACTAATGGACAGCCCATAATTTGAGTAGTGCTATCGCTAGACAACTTTTTCACTCACTACCCAAAACAACATTCCACCATTTGGCCCTTGAAATCAAACCACGATTCATCATTCGGGCCTTCGATTTTCACTGTTTGACATTGCTTTACCAAAATGTTCAAAACTTTTTACTATGGACTCAGTTTTATGAACAATCAGTGGTATTTGAAGAGTGACTCAAATGTATTAAATTTGGTGGTACTTGAGATAGAAAATGCTTTATATTCTAAGAGAGGTGCTTATTTGAAGTTGATCAAAGTAAAAACTTATTCCGAAACTCAAACAGTAAAGAAGTTTTCAACTCAACTTTTTGGTAGAGTATTCATGTTATCTTAATTTGTTCCAAAGCACTTACCGCACTATAGAATTGACCTATATACCTATATAAAATTAGAAATTATCGGTTTTGAATCTATACGCATATGAAGAATGATTATAATTTTAGCTTAGAATTTTTGGAGTGTTACATCTCTCCTAACTAGTGGGTGCTACATGCCTTTTTCGTAGGACCAAACATCGTCGAATGAGATTCAAAGACCACAAATGATGGCACTGATGCATAACTATTTTCTGAAAGAAGTCTTTTCAAGTGTTCTCCCACCAAAGTATCAACTCCTCCACTTCTCACATATATTTCAGTAAGTATCCAAAATGTAGGGGACTATTTGTGTGGAGTGTAATCGATCTTGGAAGAAAGACCAGTTAGGATTTGGCATGTACCACCATCATATTAATCAAACCTAGGCTAACGATGGAGCCTCCACCCCTAGACGAATGACATCTTACAACTAATGTCATCAGTGTATCTGTGATAAGTTTGTAATGACCTGGTTGATCTTTTTTTTTAATATTTTCATGATATTACTATTCTACCTTTCCGATCTTGACCCCAAGTCTCATATATTTGAGTTTTGAAAGTTGGTTTCAAACTTTGAGAAAAAATTGAGAATTTGAGTAAGTTTGTAATTTTGAAAGGCTAAGTTGCTTAAAAGGTGTTTTCAAAGTCTTTTGGAGTTTTGAATGTAGAAATGGAATTCCATTGATTCTATTAGTTTTGGAATGTGGAAATTGGTTTATGAGAGTTGTCAGTTTCAAATTCAGAGTCATTTTGAGGATTTGAGGTCCTAAGTTGGAAATTGTTGAGATTTTTGCCTTTGGGTTGACTTTGGTCAACACTTGGGATTCGGATGCTCGGATTGGAATTTTGAGAGTTCCATTGAACTCGAGGGATGATTTTAGACCTAGGTGAGATCTTGGTTGAATTTTTAGAGGTCTCAAGCTTGATTTGACCTTTTTAGGGGTTATGTTCATTCCTTGTGACTTTCACGAGTTCCGGGTCAAAGAGACCTTATATTCGTGTTTTGATAGATCTATTGTATCTCGAACATAGATTTTATTCAATTTGTATATATTGTTTGTGTGTACAGGGTTCTGAACGAATCCTGATGTCCTCTTATGATTTTTGAATTGGCTGATTTTTCTGTTCAACAACCCTCCGTGATCCTGAAGGGGTGACCACGTTAGCGGGAGATCAAAGCTTTGACCTCCACGTTCACAGAGTGTAGGGAACATCTGTGGGTTCATTTATGAGTTGTCTTGCCGCGTTCGCAGACAGGGGTCTGCGTTTGCAGAGGACCTCTGGCAGTGTTTTGATCTAAATTCGGGGTTTCTATTCCATTTTCCATTGTTGGAGCTTTGAGAAGTTTGTGGAGGTGATTTCTAGTGGGACTTTCAAGATAAAATAGTTGAGTAATGTTTCTTGACTTTAAATTTTCAATTTCCCATTATTAATATTGAATTTATGTGTTCAAATCAAGATTTTAGATTGATAAATTGAGGGTTTTCATGTAACAACCCGGATCCAAAAGAGGGTAAGATAGCTGATTTCAGAAGCTACAGGTGCCAGTCACGGTGGCCAACCACAGCCCGTGGGTAGGACCACGGACCGTAAGTGTGGTCCTTGGTCAGTGGCACCCAATTCCATTAAGGGATCAGGAACCACGGCCTGACAAACGGACCGTCGGTTAGACCAATGTCTGTGGTCCAAGGTCCGTGAACTAAGACCCCAAGATGTGGTCTCTGATACGAACGACGGTCGTGCAGGACGGATCGTCATCCTGTCCACGGACCATCGGTCGTGGCCGTGGATGGTGGGGTGGCAGTTAAGTTTAGGGGCAGTTGGGTCTTTTCTTAATCAATCTAGCCTAATACTATGTCGTTTTGTCTATGTCTAAGACCCCTATATAAGTATTTTAACCCCCAAATTTCCTAATAGAAATCAATCTCTCAATTCACCAAAAAGAAGAACTCTCCAAAATATTTATCTTTATAGAACTTGAAGAAGAAGAAGGATCTAACCTAGGGTTTCAAGTCAAAGTCTCCATTCCTCCATTGAAGATAAGCAATTGGCTTTGAGGTATGATAGTTTTCCTCCATGGATTCCTTCCATTCATGGAGTTCCCAAATTCTCCTATTTTCAAAGGTAGAAATCTCCAATTGAGTAACGGTTTTTTCTATTGTCATGGGTTCTCTTGACTATTTATTTGAATGATTGAATTATGAACTCTTATGCACGAATTGTTGAAATACTATGATTTTATGATGATTTCCCTTATGAACCCATGTAATCCCCATGTTTTCAAGTTATGAGCATATGATGTGGGATTTTGATTATAAAGGAAAAGTTTTAATTATGAAATTAAGCATGTATTGATAGAATCACATGAATTTATGATGAAATCCATATCTAACCCATGTTTTCTAAATGTTGATGATTGAAAGTAGGTTGTGAATCTTGAAAGGTAAATTATGGAATTATGCATGTTCTTATGAATTTTGTGCAAATGTTTTAGGGATGCTTTGAAAGTAAAGTATCAATGATAGTGTTGTTGTTGTGTTGTTGAAAGGATTGTTCTCATATACACATGGAAGCATGATGTGAAAGGTTTTCTCACATAGTAAGGATTCTAGGGTTGAAAGGTCTTCTCGCCTAATTGAATCAAAGATTAAGAGCTATCATAATGCCTTAGCTTGGATTGGTTATTGAATGATACCTTTCCATGGATAATGACTTAGCTTGGATTGACAAGATGACGTGCCCTTCCATAGATAATAAGAATGAGTAAGAAATGACTATTTCATGAGATTTATGCTTAGCACCGAGAGGATATTGAGATGGAGGCTCTCCCGTTTGTAGAGGTCGGGTTTCTAGTAGCAATCTCCTTATCCCTTACCTATGTGCCCCCATAGGATGATTGTCTAAATAGACATTAGCTAGTGGATCCACTTAAGCTAGAAGTTCATGGTCCTTACCTTGGCAAGTAGGACAATCATTTTCGGTGTGGGACACCAGGGGATCATGTTATAGCTCACATGGTCTCTATGTCGGTTAAGGTTACTTCCCACATTATTAATGAACTAAGGTTACTTCAAGAAGTATCTCATATGTGTTCAAAGGTTTAAAGATGTTAGCTTGCATTGACCATGTTTTATGACTTATGCTTTCTAACCCTTTCATATCATGTTTAGCTTGGTCAATTGTATGTCATGAAATGTCCTATTTTAGCATGATTTAAATGTTTTATGCATAGCTATCATACTTGGTACATTGTTGTGTATTAACAGATAGGTCCGACAGTTAGGTTTCTCAGTTTCGTGGCTAGTGGTTGATTTCGATATTCCCGAGCTTTGTTGAGTCCTCATACTTCGAGGATGGACTTTCATTATTTTAGTTTATTTCTTACATTCAGTTTTGGATATGATGTATGGGTTAGGCTCAAATTCATTCTATTGTATTAGATGGCTATTGAGACAAGTGTTTTAGACTTCCGCTTTCTTTTATAAATATGCTTGGACTTGAAATGTTATTTTATCTCTTATGTTCTATTTCTTATTTTATGAATTCTAAGTGGTTTGTATGGGGTCTCTCGGGGTCCTATACGCAATGTTATATCTAGGGTGTACCCCTGGGTGATGACCTTTCATGAATTTGAGTTGTTGAAGTAAAATTGGGTTTGTGAAATGATTTCAAATCCTTTTTCGAAATGGTTTTCACCAATGAGTTCCCAATGTCTTGAGTAATGTTTTCAAGTAAAGATTTCGGATTTAAACCTCGATTTCGGAATTGAATTTTTGAGTTGATTGACCCTTTTGTCTAAATTACTTGAGTTGGGTAGTGTTAATTTTGTAATCTTATTATGATTATTTGATTGAACTAGATTGTGGGGCATTTGATATCGTTCGAAAGGAGAAGGCTCAATCTTTTGATTGATTAATTGATTAAATTAAGGCGAGCGGCCTCTTAAACTTTATAACCTAGTAGAATCATTTATTTTCCTTTCTTTGTGTGTTGGGGAGCAATGGGGTTGAGGAAGGGTTCAGTGTTCCACTTGTTTAATCTTAATGAGTAATAAGGGGATTAAAGAAAAGGTGAATTGTTGATCATAATGCTTGTGAATTTCCTTGTTGTGACCCCTATTTGACTGATTGATAAAGTGCTTTGATGGCACAAATGTGGACTTGAATTATCTGAATTGTTGTCTTTTTCTTATGGTATGACATTGCTTAATTGTATTGATTGTTCAACACCGTGATGAGACATGTGATATAAAGCTGAAGGAAAATGATTCTGGCTAATGATTTGACATAAAAACATGTGATTTAATGTTTTTTTATACTTGTGGTTGATCTACTTGCTACTTGTGATTGATCTACTGCTACTTGTGAATGCTCTACTTGTTACTTGTGAGTGATCTACTTGTTACTTGTGCATTGGCATATTCATGTGTTTTGGTTATTGAAACTGTGACTTTTGAACTATGTCGTTAAGCCTTGTGAACTGTGTATTGTGAAACTGTTAGTTTGGGCTGATTTCTATGCAGGTTGTAGTTTGAGGAGGTTTGGTTAGGATGAAAGGGGTATTCGATTTCTAGCTAGGTTGCTTTGTTTATTAGGTTTCTTGTTGGGTACTGTGTTATTGGTACTCATCCCTTGCTTATACACTTGTGTAGGTTCTGAGCTCGAACCCCTATGATCTTCTTCTTCTTCTTCGGATTTTCAGGCTTGTCAACGATTTCGAGATGTAGCTACTTGTCATCCCAGCAGTTTCCCTTGTTCCTTTACTTTATGCTTTGTTCTATTTGAGAAACAAAGATTTTGAGACTTGTACTTATCTTTCGAGTTCTATATTTACATTAGTGGTTTGTAAACGTGACAACCAGGTTTTGGGTGTTAATAGAATAAATAAGTTTTCCGTTTTCATCTTGTTATTTCTTTATCTTTCCGCATTTTGTTTCATTTCATTGAAATGAGGTTGACTTGTCTTGATGGAAACAAATAAGTATCATCACGTCTATTTTTGGATGGTGACAACGTGATGTGTCAACATAATCAGGACTATTCCATTATTGGGAGATCGATGACACCGTTTTCACAGGACCTCCACTTTCTAGTTCCAATTCTATATTTGACTGGTGTGTGTTTGCAGTGACGCCCAATCTGACACCAATCAGCTTCGAGCCTAGCGCCAAACTTCAAGCACATGATGATACTTGAGAGCATATTGAAACTAGTCTTTTGTAGAGGGCTAAGTAGTCGTTTTATAATAGTATCATTAGTTTTTAGCCCCTTAAGTAACCCCTAGCATAAAAAGTGGGCATCCATCTCATCTTCACTTATAAAATAGAACACCATCATCAAGCTTTGAGAATACAAGCAATTCTCGATTTTCTTACTTCTTATTTTTTTCTCATTTGTCATCTTTTTCACCCATTCTTAAGATAATTTATATTCTTTCATTCGTACTTGCTCAAACGATTGAGCCAAAATATAAAGGAGTGTGATCGACAATAATAGACTTGCCTTTTATTTAGTGAAAAACATTAATTTCAAAAAAAAATTAAATAGACTTGCCTTTAATTCCATTTTCACAAATTTAAATATTTTGAAATGATATTGATTTCTCCATTAAATTGATGTGAAATAAATAAAAGAGGATTTAGGCAAAGAGTATCCTCAATGCAAGGGACCAGAGGATTTAGGCAAAGAGTATCCTCAAGTCATTACTCTTTGCAGGCCTCCACAATTTACATATTCAACACAATAATTTGGTAGGTTCCTATTTGTTTTTCTACTTTCAAATATTTGAATGGAAGGAAAGACTTAGGCCTCATTTGTTTCTATTAGAATTAAGACGTCTGAATTTCAATAAGTATATGAATATTAAGATGTGCATTAAGATCTAGATGTATATATTTGAATAGATATCTGAATATTAAGATGTTGTCTCTAGATCTGAACACTAAATGATTAAGACTGTTTGTTTTATAGATGACTAATTGTGTAAATATAGAACAAATACTTAAATTCTAGTAGAACAGAATTATGCTACATTATGGAGTTTGTATATTCAACTATATAAAGCTTATCGTTATCCCGTATGACTTCCACAGAGTCAATTTCCGCTCCTTCTTCATTTGTCACCAATGCATCTTTTGCTTCAAAACCAAACTTCTGACCTATAAAATAGATAATATTTTAATTCGGAAGAACTAAAAATAGAGAAGAATTTGCTTGAAAAGGTACCTGCAATGCCTTTGAGTTTTGCAAGTGAATCAGGAAGCTTTATTAACCTTCCCGGTTCATTGCACTGAGTTCTTCTCCTGAACTCAGGATGACCTCTGTATATGCTAACTCTAAAAGCACATTGATCTGTATGGCTTTCAAATTCGTATTTTTGTTCCGGTTCATGCTCCTTATGATCAACTTCATCCATAGTATCGGATATTATTATCCTGTGCCCGACGTCTTGTTTTTGCAGCATTTCACTTAGGTTCATTGATGAAAGCTTGTCCTTCAATGTATCATCAATCTCATCACCGTTTAATAATAAAAGCTTTACCATCTCTAAATGATTTTCTTCTATTGCAACATGGATAGCAGTTGATCTATGTCGATCTTTTGAGTTAACAAGTAATCCATGTTTGAGGAGTTCCTTCATAATTGTTAATTCATTCCTCCTAGTTGCTTTACATAGGAGGTCACCAGAAACATATGGATCAGAAATACATGCCCAATGGTACAGGATTTCAAATATGGGATGTTGTTTTGCTGCTATTGCTTCCCATAATGCGGTGTCACCATTTACATCTGTCATTTATGGAATAATCAAGATATCATATACCATTTGGCCTCTCAAAAATTTTACAGTGACATTTATTGAGGTTGTCCTACCTTGTAAGTGTATGTTACATCCATGTCTGAGAAGCACCATTACACATTCTTCATGCCCTTTTGATGCTGCTATATGCTGATGCAAGGTATAGAAAGAAAAGATGTTGACAAACTCGGATATGGTAGCATAAGAGAAAATGGTTGTAGGCCATGAAGGGACATACCAGTGGAGTTTTCCCTTTGGAATCACAAATATTAGGGTCTAATCTTGCCTTGAGAAGCTCATCAAGAAAAGCAGCATTGCCTGTACTGGCAACAGTCAACAAATTGATGGACATGTTTGGATCGCTATCTTCGTCCCCAACATCAAGGAACAAATCTGTAAGTCTTAGATCCTTGAGCTTCTTATGATGCTGTAATCAACACAGTATAGGAAAATATTAAGATCCAACTCTGAATTGACACATTTGGAAGATCACTAAGTAGCTACGAATGAACCTGAAGAAAGTTCTTCATCATGGTGACGTTATCCTCTTGCCTGCTCTTCATTGCTTCAATCAAAGAACTTGTTCTTATCTTTAAGAGTTGTGAAAGTGTCCTTGTCCGATACGTGTAGCTCTGCGGCCTACAACAAAAGGCCCCAACTTCTCCAAACATGTCTCCACATCTCAGAGTCCAAACAATCTGTTCATTCTCCATCTCACTATCAATCATTTCCACCTCCCCTGAAACTATGATATAAACCTCATCTGGCGATTCATTCTGCATTATGACATCCTCCCTTGGGGGTATATACTCAGCCTTCATATCTGCAACCTGAGCGATCATTTTGATTAGACAAACAGCATGCATGAAGATTTATGAACGAGTCGATCTTTTTAGTTCATAGAATAAAAATGTCATCTTACAAGGTGCAAGCGAATTTCCCTGGAGATACCCTTGAAAAGATAGACCTTTTCAACAGTTGGCAAAAACAAATGATGTCGGATACTCTTGCAGATTGTCTTGGGAAGTTGTTCAATTAGTTGTTGTTGGTTTAAGCTCTCTGCCTTGAATCTTAAGCACATGTAAGCCAGTATTTGCTCCTTCAGTCTTGGAGGCAAGTGATTTCGACTCACAAAGTTTGAAGCTGACTGTATGCTATTTCTCTGCAAAAGAATTGAACGCCATTTTATCTCGTATACACTATATATGCACTTATTTTTGCTCCTGATGCCTATACATTTCAATAAGAAAGTAGCTTACAAATTCCATGGTGCGACTGGTTCCTTCAACAACTAAATTGGTCATGTTGCCAATAATGTAAGCGGTAAGGCCAAGATTGAAGAGCATGTAGAAAATGATGAAGATCATTTCGACAGTGTTAACAGCATGGAGGTCACCATAGCCAACAGTTGTCATAGTGGTGATAGACCAATAAATAGCTGAAATGTACCTAATCCAAAGGCTTGTCTCTCTGAACTTGGGATTCACAGATCCTAACCAAGTATTTCCTTGGTGGGGATATCTGTCAGCCAACAAGTAGTAGAGGCATCCAGCACAGTGCACTGAAAATAGTGTTACCTGTTTCATGCCACACACTCACTCATTCATAAATCTTCAACTAGGAAAAAGATCAAAATAATTCTTTTATGCTAACTTACAAACAAAAGCCTAGCACATCTGATCCAAAAATAGCTGAATCTCATATCCTTTTCAAGTCTGCCAATCAACATATAGAACAAGTCTAATTAGTAGAATAAAATATGTAAGTTTTATTTGTTCATGTAAAGCTGGGTCTTGGGCTGTAACTCAACTCCAAAAGTTAGCTCATATAGGAAGGATTGTCCAAGTCCATATAATGAGACCAAATTCCCATTTCTTTTCTGATGTGGGAATTTTTAACCTTGTTAACTGGACACGATAATATGGGAGGCCAACATCGGTGAACAAAGAATTGGAATGGATGTGACTATGATACCATTTAAAGATGAATTTTGAACCTAACTCAGGAGAAGATTGTCAAGTCCATATAAGGAAATCAAATTTTTATCCGCTTTCCGATGTAGGAATTCTTAACAAGTGAAAGAGAAATTACCGGGTGAAAAATTGCTTAACTTTGCGAAGACGCCAAAATCTGAGGATTCCTAAAACAGAGTAAGAGATGCCAACTTGATGCTTGCCAGTAAACAACATGGCTAGTAAGTCAAAAGGGATGGTTGAGGCCACATCCATCAGAAACCATGTTGATACGTATCTGTAAATATATCATTATTAACTCGTAACAAAACAAAACTAATTAGCCATACAAATACATTACTACTATATTATTTTAATGTAATCTATACTTACTATAATTCTGAGTAACACATCTAAGTAACTGCTTAATTCATGATTAAATCAACTTTCTTTTGCATTTCTTAACCGACTAGTTCACATAGATAATACTCCCACGGTTCCCTTTTTTTCCCTTTTTAGTTGTCATATTGTGTTTTTCAAGAGTCAATCTGACAATTATTTTTATATTCATATAATAAAAAAATACATTTTAAAGAGTTAATTAAAATTTATATTGTTTGACGATAAAAAAAAAAGTAGGGAGATACTCCCAACTTTAGGGATTGACTCAAATAGAATGGGTTGACCCATCAGCCATTTGACTATAATATTTTACCTAAGTTAATTAAAATACTTTGACTCGTCACTGGATAAATATTAGTTTGGTCCAGCTCATACATTTTTGATGCTGCATAAAAGCAAAAGATATATTCCAAATCTCTTCTTTTTTTTCTTTTGAATTTGACTGTTATAAATGAATAATTTTTTAAAAATATTTTATCAGACTACTCCAAAGTTAACTACATGTGACGATTAGAACGTGAAAATTAAAGAATTTAATAGATTATATAACATGTTAAATTATACTGATAATATTTTGAACATTTTTAGAGTTTGGGAGAGAACTCTTTTTTTCCTTTGGACTATTCCCACTCAATAATTAAGGGAATAAATGTACTGTTCAAAATCTAAATCTTGAAAAATGAAAAAGAAAATATAAACAGAGAGAGAAGATGTTGGTTCTTTGCACCTGATCCCTTGGTGGGGGAAGGACGAATATTTAAAGAGGATCAAATCTATTCGCCATGATTTATCGATAACATATTCATTCACGATAAAAAAAAAAAAGGAATCACTACTTCTTCAAATTAGAATAGTCACGTTCTTACGCAGCGTTATCAAATCTCTGTTTATCATAAATATATTTATGTGGAATATAATTATAATATACTCCCTACAGTCCATATAAATATGCTCTCTATAGTCCATATTTATATAAATATGTGGAATATAATTATAATTTTTCATTTAATCAATGCCAGTTCAAGCCATGTGGAAATATCTAAGATCATAAAAAATAAAAAAACATATAGAAGGAAATATAATTATAAAGTAAGTTTAGGAAAAGAAAAAGAACATATATATTACTCCCCCGTCTCATTTCATATGATTTAGTTTAACATGACACATAATTTAAGAAAGAAAGAAAGATTTTTGAAATTTATGGTCTAAAATAAGTTAAATATGTTTATGTGACTGTAAATTATTTTATTAAGGATAAAATAAATATATAAATGAGTCATTCTTTTTAAACAGACAAAAAGAAAAAGTAAGTCATATATAAATTGAGACGAAGAGAATACCTTGTAGCAATTTTTCTTCTATCACGAACAAGCAACTGAGAGGTTGAATCAATGTATGCGACGGAGAAGGTCAAGATGATATCAGCGGCAAAAAAGAGATTTACAATATTATCTGCGATGTAAAGCTTCTTGTTTGGATTTAAGTTCATGAATGCTATCTCAAATGGACATACCCATGCACAATATGCCACCAATAGCACCATTAGTGTCTCCCAACACCTACATATATACAAATCTCTCCTCAATTAAGTTACAATTTACATAATTAATATTTGTACTAGCTAGGTAATCAATTAATTGAATAATTTACCTTATAATTAATTAAAAGTGATGTGAATGACTTTTATACTATGGATGATACAACTTAATAAGCTTATCCATGAAACACACACATATAAGCACGAATTCATTTATTCCCGTTTGGTTTTGCAATATCCAGATATTATACACATATTAAAGTTGTTCATAAAAAGTTTATCTGGTGAAGCTCTCACTTGGTACACACAGCAAGATCTCTATAAATGGCGTGACTGGAGTGATATGCCACACGACATTAAATCACACCAGATGGGTTCTACCTGACTAAGTTAAAAATAAGAATTAACTGAGACATTTCGTGAGTATGCCCTACATTGGAGGTAGCTAGAGTACTCCAACTACCGATGAGTGAAAGTGAGATGTCTATTATCTTCATTGAATGCCAAGATAACAATCTTTATTATGAGAAAATGATAATAACGATGGGACAAAAGTTCATAGAAATCATTTCTTGCCACAACTTAAACCAAAAAAGACAAAGGGGAAACATATTATTCTTCCATTTAAAATTACCTGTATGTTGAAGTGGTAGGTGAGATAGTGTTGCCTTTGTGCAGATCAGTCTGATTCTGGTTATATCCAGAGGAACCTAAAGGAGGAAGAATGAGCTTTGACAGGTTGTGAAAACTCATATTTCCTAAACCTGAATTACCACCTCTCTCATTATTATTATTATTATTATTATTATACGTATCTTCTTTTGTTTGGATTTTCTCCCCATCTCCATCACTCATGTTTCTATTGTAGAAACCATATGATGAATACTTCACTTCCATATTCATCATATTAATTATGTAATGGAGGAAGAGAAAAAGAATTATACATTATACTAGAGAGAAAAAGAATTGGATGGTGGTGGTGGTCCTTATATGAGTGGCCCTTGAGAGGTTGTGTATGGAATTAGTTTATCTTATAGAAAAATAGCATCTTATTTTTTTTTTTAGCAACTTTCACATATATAACAAACATAAAAATTATATTTGTATGTTATAGCTATAGTTTACATAATTGCGTTCCATAGCAAATTTTATGTTTGTTATGGAGCTTTTGATTTGTACAATCGCTACAAACATCCAATTTTATACAAATAATTCAGTTTTGTATAAATTCATTTATATATTGTAATTTATATAATAAGATATGTATTTGTATAATTATAAGTGTATAGGACGAAATATATGTATTTGTATTTGTATATACACTTTTCTCTAGCTTTATACAAACACAAACACATTTTATACATTTTATACCGAAATGTATAAAATGGTTAATTGTATACCGAAAATGGCTAATTGTATATCGAATCAGATGACAAAAAAAAAGGATGTTTACTGCGAATTACAATTAAAATAAACTATAACTATAACATTTAATTTGAATTAATAGTTTGTTATTTCATACAATTTTCCTTTTTTTTATTCTCATCAGATCTCCAATATAATGCAGACGTAGCTATAGGGATATGATATCATGTCATATTTATTGGTTTGGCCCCTTGTGTAAATCAGTGCATGGAGGGCCCTATGCACAGCTTTACCCACTTAAATATTACGGCAGTTATATAACGACGGTTGGAATGAACCGCTACAAATATAATATAATACAAGATTTTTTATATGTAAGATTAAATATTTTAATAGCGGTGATTTGTACTTAAATTATGATGCTTTCAATGAACCGCTACAAATATAATATAATACAAGATTTTTGATACGTAAGATTAAATATTTTAATAGCGGCGATTTGTACTTGAGTTATGAGGCTTTCAACTGCCACTAACATTTCTTAATTTTTGAAAATTTTCCCAATAGATTTAATATTTTCTTAAAATATAAAACATTAAATATTTTTATATAGACAGACTTCTCATTCTATTTTCCTTGATTGAAAATTTTGTTGTCTTTTCCATAATTTAAAACTAGATTGCCGCTTCTGTAATGTCACTTTTGATTTCTGAAGTGATTTTTGAACTATTTTATTCTCGATTTCTAATCTTATCAATATGGTATTATTGGGCTCCTTTTAATGAACTCTATCTATTCTTGATAGTTGGGGATCATTTTGGTGATTGTGCGGTTGATGAAGTGCTTAGAGTTGTTCGAGTGAAGTTTCGGCCTTCGAGGTAGGTTTGATTATCCCTCTTTTAGACTAAGATGAGTAAGTGATTTTTCTTAGGAAGTCAATTGTGAAATTAATTGTAGTATGAGTTTTAGAGGTTGGTAAGTGTTGACCTTCTTGTTTAGTTTGTGTGATGCCTATTGTGATGCTTAGCTTGTCTGGAGGCTTGTGTGATACCTTTAATTGTTTACGGCGTCACGAATTGAATTTAGTGTTTTTAAACCGTTGTAATATATAAATGCTTTATTACGACGTAATATAAATGTTTTTGTAAAAAATCGTTGTAATACGTTTGTGGCAGACAAACTCGAAGTTCAACGAAATCAGTCGAATTCACTTAGAAATCCCAATCGATTATTTCAAAATTTTCATTCCTAATGAAAACAATCGCAAATCAGTCGAATTCATTTCGACAAAGGTTGAAAATCTTTTGAATGATTTAAGAGATTTGTTAGAAAAATGGAGAAATTTGATTTAAAAATGGCAAGGTTTAAGTTACTTGAGGATATGGAATAATGAAAAAAATGGTGAGAGAGAAATATAAAAGATAGAATTTGGGTAAAAAATTTAGAGAAAAAAAAGTAGGTAATGGGGTCTTGTTTTTTTCTTTCACCTGTAATGGAGTCAAAAAGTGGTCCCAAATAAAAAGAAGGAAACTAAATTATATTAGGATACACTTTATTTGCTAAAATATTGACATTTTGACATTTTTAATAATTATTTTAAAGTATAGATATTTTTATTAATTATGTTAGGGATTTGGATTAGTTAGCTAATTTATCCTAGTCTTAGTAGAAGCAAATGGTGTCTTATTCTCATTTAGACCCTTTTAAAAATACTTTTATTTTCGAAAAAAAATTGTGTTCTATATTTCTTTTCTTATTAAAAATTCAAGCCTCTCTCATTCTCCAACTTTAATAATTACCTAAATTATTTTCCTTCAACTTTTTTTTTTGTTCTTGCGGCTTGTTTATCAAGAATTAACTACAAAACAACTTCATAAGTATGTGCTTTTGAAATAAGAAAAATGACTACATTATTTTCTAACAATTACTTTATATATATATATATATATATATATTTTTTTTTTTATTATTTTTTTTTTTTTTTTTTTTTTTATTTTTCATGTAGTTCAATTTTATTTTAATCAAACTTAAAATTAGGGGTATAAAAAATGAACCCAAACATAGATAACCCGTCCAACCCGCCCAGAATTTTAAGGGTTGAGCTCAAGATAATTTGAATTGGGTTCAATCTCAACTCATTCATGCCTAACCCATTTTAAGAGAATCCTCAATTGAGCCAATTCAATCTCCAATTTCAACCTGTTTTAAAACTCTTTACTAAGATACATATATTAAAGGTATGAATTATTATCTATTTAACATCTTTTATGATTTATCTATCCATTTGCTACTTTTTTTAAAAAAAATCTTTAGCGAAAATTCGAATTGTGATTATAAAAGTTAAATATCACTATGTTAAAATTATTGAGATTAATCGAGTCAAATTGGGCGGGTCAAGACCCAACCCATTTGTAGCCCATTTGAGCCCAAAGTAAACTTGAGCAGGTCAAGACCCAACCTGATTTCTATCTCAACCCATTTTAATATCTCCAATCTCAACCCAACCCGCCCATTTGACACCCCTACTTAAAATATTAATTTATAATTTAAATATCTTAACGTTTATCAAAGAGTGACGTTTTTTTCTAATATTTTGTTCATGTAATATTTAACTACTATTTTATTTAAATTATAATATTTATTGTGTTTACAGATTAATAAAAATTATATATACTTATATTCAAATGTTTAATAACAAACTGTCTTAATCATTCAGGATCTAGAGACAAGATCTTAACCATTCAGATATATATTCAGATCCAGACATCTTAATCTTAATGAAAACAAACGAGGTCTTAGTTATCTTAATTTATATGATATTGTGAAAATTATGTGTTCGATGAAATACGCTTTAAAATCTAAAGATTGACAAAACTTGAACCCAGAGTGCGACATTGTTAAAAGTTAACACAAATACGTCTTCCTATCAAATTTCAATCAAAATGCAAAGACTGGATACATTAAAAATACAAAACAATCCTGAAATAATATAATGTATGTGCTCATGAAAAATTGGAAAATGTATAAAAAATACACTGGCGTAGAAAACACACGAAATGCATCATGTATGGATGATACGGTTCCTTGAGTTCTCAAAATGAATTGAATTTAAAATAATCACCCCAGCCTACATCCAGGAAGATAGGGTCGTTCCAGTTCACAAAAATGCATCCTTCTCAAGTAGCGTTAGAACTTCATTCTGGTTATTGAGTTTGGCAACATCTATTGGTGTCTTCCCATCCAAGTTTTGAAGTGTACTGCACAGAGAATAAAATCAAGTAAATACGATAAGAAAAATAAACAAGAAACAAGAGGCAGCAAGGATCATGACATCACGATGCACAAAGAATCAAGACTCACACAACTGCTCCATTCTCTAACAGCAGTGCTACACACTCCTTTCTTCCGTACCCAGCAGCATAGTGCAGGGCAGTATTCTTATTCTTGTCCAAAGCATCAACCTCTGCCCCAGCTTCAAGAAGTACCTGAGCACACTTCACCTGTATAGCAATACAGAGAAACAGCTTAATACCTAGAAAATAAGCTTAACCTTGGCTAATTTCAATGATACTACTTCCTTAAATGGCACGTAGTCCATCTTTAAACCTCCCACATCAACAATGTGGGGAGCATCCTTTGGATTTGGTGATTGATGTTTCGATATTCTCGATGGATGGTGAAGATGGAAAGTTATTGTTACACACAAAAAAGGAAAGAAGAAATTTAAAATGCCATTCCACCCTGATGGATTGTACAGTAGAAAAGCCTTATAAGAGCCGATTTTTGAGGAAACGAAATAAATAAATCATAATACCCAGATAATGCAAGAAACTTGGCCATAAAGAACTGACCCATAATTAAATTGACAGGATACCTGATCTACAGATAATTCTAAATAAGTTGCTAATTCTTACCATGCCTAGTAAACTGCAAAGAAAATATGAAATCAAAGAGAGGGAGTCGTGGGACTAGATTTTCACGTGTATAAGGCAGCTCCTAATAATAACACTTTAAAATGTACAGTAATTCCAAGAATTCTTTTTTTTACTTGAAGGAAGAATTGTTCCCTCTGGCTGCAAGTTTTGTAGCTTAGCTAAAGCCATTAGAAAGCCAAATACCTTAGAATGCTGAAATAAACAAAACCCTGGATTGTAACATCGTGTAAGTTGAAATAACTATGAAGAAGCTGAAAATTTGAAATAGTCATTTTTGGAAAGAATTCAAAATCTGGAAATTTGGTCAAGTATGGGAAAAAAATGAGTTTTTGGTCAACTTTGAGCAGTCATAACTCCTAGCTCAGGATGAGTTAGGTGTATTCCCAGTTATGTTTGGAAAGCCCTTGGAATGATCTTTCCAACGCCGCCGAGTTTACTCGATTCCGAGTTCGTATGAGTGAGTTATGCCTTTTTGAAGTTGGGCTGTTGGTAAGGGAAGTTCATCCGAAAATTTAAGGGTAGTTTGGTCTTTTCCCTCACCTTTTCTTTTGGTTGTATATCAAGGGTCTAAGCTGATTTTTTTCATAAGTTTTCCCCTTTTAAAAGTGAGAGTTGGGGCTTTTGAGAGAAGAGAGAAAGAAGAGGAGAAAGAGAAGAAGAAGCAAGGATTCGTCAAGATCGTTGTGGTTTTCATCGGGGGTGATCCCTATTAAGGTATGTGAGATCATAGTGTTGGGTTGGTGCATTCCCCCACACGCCAAACTCGTTTTAATTCCGAGAAAAGATTGGTTGTGGTTTTGTTGTTGAAGTTTCTTGTTGGTTGGGTGCATGTTTTCGGTTGTGATTTCGAGTTGAATCCATTGTATATTAAGGGGTTTTATGATTCTAAGTGTTTGGGGCTGAAACCTTTGAAGTTAAGAAGGTTTAGAGTTGGAAAAACAAGGAGAAAAGTCGGGTTTTCGGGGAAAAAGGGCTGGGGCGTCGCGCCAGCCAGCGCGCCCCAAAAGGGGCTCTGAGGCCCCCTCCTTGGGGCGGCGCGCCATGCAGGGCGCCCAGCAGGCCCCTCTGAAATTTGAGGGCTGGCGCCCCGCGCCTCTCAGAGCGCTAGGGACGTCAGTCTTCCCCATTCTTTCCCCACTCTTTCATACATGTTCCTTGGTAATGTACCTATGTTTTATAGTTGTTTTCAACACTCTAAGGTACATCTAAACAGCACAAACTCATCCATAAACATGAGATCATTACCCTCGAATCCGTACTCCAATTCGAGGAAAGTTAGGATCAAAGTCAAGTGAAGTTAGAAGTCAAGTTTAGAAGTTAAGAAGCAAGTCAAAGCAGGTCTTTAAAGTTTTTCAAGAGTCTTTATTAAACGTTTTAACTTCGTTTTAAGGCTCAAGTTTCAAGTTAAGCCAAGAGTATAGAGTTGAGTTCATTTCTCAAAAGTTATTAGGAAACTATGTATTCCCAAAGAAGTTTATAAATGTTTTTCACAGTTAAGCAAAGAAGAGGGAACATTGATTCCAAAAGAGCCTTTGGGCTAAGCTTTGAGCAATTATCTCAAACTAAAGAAAGATGTGTTTAAAACACTTATGAGCTAAAGTATATTTTGGGAGTAGTCTTGAGCACCGAATTGGGGACACGAGTTCAT